>PVJC01007786.1:0-50323 GCA_004026665.1 Murina feae
TATATACTTTAGGAGATGGGGGTGGGTAAGGAGGTCCATGGGAATTAGCCTATCTGCAGACTCTGGAAGGGCAGTCGTTACTTCAGGGCAAAAGATGTCTATCTCTGGCTGTAGGTCACAGGTCTGGTAACTAGAAGGTTTTACTAACACTTTTTAAGTTAGCTTTGTATAAATCAATCTCTTTTATGGTTCCCAACAAAGCAATGTTTTTCTTTTATCATCTCTTGTTTGTTATTTATAACTCTCTTCAAATCTTTTCAGAATGTGTTTCCAATTCTCTTTATAGACTGACAAATATAACTTCAGAACACCTTGGAATCTTTGTATAAGCATACATTTCTGAGAGAATTTAGCTATTACTTATATTAATTAATTAATTAATTAATTAATTTACTTTTTATTTTAAAAATCTTTACTGTTGAAAATATTACAGATGTACCCCCCATTGACCCCTTCTAGCCTGTACCCACCCGCCCCCAACTTTTATTAAATTTTAAAGATGAGCCCAAGCGGTGTGGCTCAGTGGTTGAGCATTGACCTATGAACCAGGAGGTCAAGGTTTGATTTCTGGTCAGGACACATGCCTGGGTAGCGGGCTCCATGCCCAGTGTGGGGTGTGTAGGAGGTAGCCAATCAATGATTCTCTCCCATCATTGATGTTTCTATTTCGCTTTCCCTTTCCCGTCCTTTCTGAAATCAATTTTTAAAAAAAGTAAGAAAGAAAAAGAAAGTTACTCCAAATACTCTACAATGGACATGCAGCAAAAGAAGAAACAAATCTTTGTTGTAAATCCTTGAGATTAGGGGTTGTTTTACAGCATAATCTAACCTATCCTGACAGGTACTGATCCTACCATCTATTTTCTCCACTCACGTTCTCAAGCTCTAGTGGACCTGATTGTTTTTGCCTGACCAGCACTCCTTTGAAAAACCATCCCTTCCCCAGTTTGGGTCTGTGTGATTCATGGGGTGAATGTATAGCCCAGACCCAGGCTATCAAACTATCCCATCCCCTTAACCCCAGTGATTAGTCCAGAACTGGGCATATTACCCAAACTGGGCCAATTACAGTCGACCCTGGGGTTTGGCTGGAAACATTGGGAAAGCAGTACTCTTTTTGTAAAGGTTTGCTAAAGCAGGCAGTCTATATTCTTGGAACTGCCAGTAGCTGTCTAAGAAAGTGGAGCCAAACAACAGAAAGAAACATATTTTTGATGACATTGTTTGGGATTTAATCATACCTTGGATCATACTCTAGACTTTGCTGTTATGTAAGCCAATAAATTTCCTTTTTTTCCTTAATCTAGTCTGAACTGGGATATCTGTCACTTTTAATTGAAAAGGTGCCGAATAAAACAGCTGTGAAGCATTAACAGAAACATCCGGAATCTACACAATTTTTCCTTATATTTTTATGCTATAGAATAGCAACAAAATTCTCACTGGGATCAGTGGTCCTTTGCTCAGCTGTATTTACTTCCAATTGCATGCCTCATGGTGACTATTCCAAACATTTTCTATCTCCTGAATTCCTTTCCCACTCTCTAAGATGAACTAGCCTTTCACGTCTCTGAAATCAAATACATCTGTCTTGAGTTTCCTCTTCTTTAACTCCATTCCTATTTATTTTCATCTACTCATCTCTTTCCAAAGTTAACCATATCACTTGTTCCTCCACAGGTGGCTTTTGAGTCCTGATATTCCTTTGATCTTTCTAACCACTCCTGTGTCTCCACTTCCTCTTTCTGCAGTCTGGGGACAGCTAGTCACAGCCTCTACTTTTCTTTTTCTTCCAGTGCAGATCCTTGAATACCTCATTCATTATTTTGGCTTTATCTGTTATCCATAGACAAATAGCTCTCAAATCTATATATTCCAGTCTTGGCCTGCTAGACTTTTGCATTCACATGTCCCAGTTGGAAAATGTACCTCAATCTCAACATATCCAAAATTGAAATTATTTTTCTCGTCCAACATTCAAACTCTCAGTTATTCTAGGGAATCTCATTCTCCTCTGTATCTTCGGACCCAATCAGTTCCTATATCCTATGAATAGCACACCATAAATAGCCTTTCCAAACTATACCCTCCTTACAACACACACAGTAACTAGTTCTAGCTTTTATTAACCTGTTTTGTAGACTTGTGCAATGATTGCCTCAGTTTTCCTTGGATGATCACACTTTAGGAAGCCAAAAACGAAATGAAATGAAAAGGCACAAATTGCAGTAAGTTTTAGGTTGCTACCTCTTGTCCAGGCATGTACATCAGCTCAGGACTCTTAGTCCAATGCCTACTAGAGATATATTAAATAAGTTAAGTTTCAGTATTTCTTACACCCCAAATGATTCCCTCAGCATAGAGGGAATAGGACATCTTATGTTCAGTGGCCATTGCCGTGAAATTCATATGTAGTCCTCATAGCCCCAATGAAAATGTCAAACGTGCTATTGCAAAAAGGATCTAGAACACGTGTGACGTCACTGTTTTGTTAGAGAGTGTTCTCCCGGCCTTGTCCCAGGAGAACAAGACACTATGACCCTCTTGTTCCACTAATATTCTCAACAGGCTTTTGTATCAGGGCTTAACAATACACAATGCTATATAAACCTCTACTATATGTATCTAAACCTGAAAGAATCGGCAGTAATAATCTCAGCCTTCTATCTTTCCATGTTTCAGCTTATTCTCTTCAGAAGGTGGTTCGAGTTCCTTTCCTGAAGCACAGCATAGATCACATAGCCTCTTTTAAAAGTTCTGTTGCTATCCTGACTGGTGTGCCCAGTGGTTACAGTGTCAGCCCATTCACCGAAGGGTCTCAAGTTTGATTCCTGGTCAAGGGCACCTTCCTGGGTTGCAGGTTTGATCCCTGGCAAACGTTCAGGAGGCAACTGATCATGTGTTTCTTTAACACTGATGTTCTCTCTTTCCCTCTCTCTCTCTCCCTCTCCTTTTCCATCTCCCTCTCACTCTCCTTCCTTCCCTTCCACCCTCTTTAAAATCATTGGAAAAAACATCCTTGGGTGAGGATTTACAAACCAAAAAAAAGTTCAGTTGCTCACATTAACTATGGAATTCAACCCAAACTCATTTGCCTATATTCCACTTGGGTTGCTAAAGTAAAATTTTATTAACCGGGTAAAAAACAACTGAATTGATTTCTGGAGACTAAAAGTCCAAGATCAAGATATTGGCAGAGTTGGTTTCTTATGAGGCCACTGTCCTTGGCCTGGAGATGGCCACCTCTTACCTTCGTCTTCTCATAGTCTTTCCTCTGTGTGCATGCATGTCCAAATTTTCTCTTCTTATAAGGACATCTGTCGTATTAGATTAGGGCCACCTTAATCACCTTATTTTAACTTAATTACCTCTTTAAAGAATGTTCGTCTATATGCCAGGGTTTTTTGTTTTAAAAAATGTTTTTATTGATTTATAGAAACGTCAATTAGCTGCCTCCTGCACATCCTCTACTAGGGATCAAGCCCAAAACCCAGGCAATGTGCCCTGACTGGGAATCAAACCAGTGATCTTTCAGTGCATGGGATGATGCTCAATCTACTGAGCCATACTGGCCCAGGTACATGGCCTGGTTTTTGAAAGGTAGATTTGACTTTAATATGCAGAGAAAGGGGATACTGTAAGGATGTCATATTATGAGCAAAGCCCAAATGCAAGGAAAAGACAAATAGCCAGTTGGCTGGATAGAATCAGATATGGGGAATAAAGTTGAATAGTTTGTGTCACGGGCTGAATTGAGTCTCCCAAAAACTTATATGTTGAAGCCCTAACCTCTAGTAACCTCAGAATGCAAGTGTATTTGAAGACAAGTTCTTTAAGAAGATAATTAAGTTAAAATGAGGTCTTTGATGTGGGTTGCCATCTAAATCCTAACTATCCTTTATAAATTCATTGAAAACACTAAATTAGCCAATTACAAATAACTAGGAGCCTGGTGCATGAAAATTCATGCACTGGCGAGGGGGGTGGGTCCCTCAGCCCGGCCTGCTTCCTGTCACAGTCCAGGACCCCTTGAGAGCAGTCCATGACCCAGCGATCAGGGAAGGTGACTCCTCCATCACACCTCTGCTGCTGCTACTGCTGGCAGCGCAAGCCCCAGCCAGCCCTGATTACCCTTGCCTCAGGCCATCCCTGGGCAGTTGGGCAGCCAACATCTGAGGCTTGCTTGCCCCTCAGGCATCAGTTGGGCAGTCGCCATCTGAGGCTTGCCTGTGCCTCAGGCTGGCCTTGGGCGGCTGGGGGGCTGAGGGGACTGGGGGACTCTGGAGGCAGGTGTGTAGTGGGGCTAAGGGGACTGGGTGTGGCCATCTTGTGGCTGTGGGTGCCACTATCTTTGAGGGCATGACACTCAATTAGTATATATCCTCTTTATTGGCTGTGGGTGCCACCAACTTTGTGATGGCATGAGGGTCAATTAGCATATTCCCTCTTTATTAGATAGGATTATTCCTAAGAGAAATACAGAATTAAATTACTGTGAGCCTCTGATCACAATATTTTCATCAACCAATCAATATATAATCCTTTTATATGTTTTTCTGTTTAAAGACACCTTATTTAATATATCAGTTCCTTATTTAAATACACAGAAGGTGTTAATTCTAAAACTTGAACTTTTGGCCAGCAACACTATAACTCATTCCTTAACAAAGCTTGTCTCACACATGTATTTTCTTTATAAGGCATGTCACAGTCTTTCGTGCTCAAGAAGTGTTCACTGGCAGTACTTCAGCACTACACTTGGGCCATTTTAAATGAAAAAGCGCAAAAATGTGGCACTAAATAGACAATGAAAAAGCTATTTATTCACAGTGCTAGAGGCCTGGTGCACGAAATTCATGCATATGTGTGTGTGTGTGTGTGTGTGTGTGTGTGTGTCCCTCAGCCTGACCTGTACCCTCTCCAATCCAGAAGCCCTCAGGGGATGATGGCTTAGGCCCACTCCCTGTAGTTCTCTGCTCTCTGTGGGGCCCGCCTGCTCCACACTGCAGTGACTGCCAAGCAGGCCATGCTGGGAGCTGCCTGCGGCCGGGCTTGCCTGCTCCTGGGTCACCATGGTAATGACCAAGCAGGCTGTGCAGTGCTGGAGCTGCCTCCTCCCTGCTGTCAGTCTCCACGGAGGTGATGAGGTTAATTTGCATGCTCACTCCTGATTGGCTGGTGGGCATCATGAAGGTACAGCCAATTTGCATCTTTCTCTTTTATTAGTGTAGATGAGCTGAAACTAGAAGGAAAAGCATCACCTCCTCTGAACTCAGCTGGGGAAATGCATGTTGGGCGACTCAAATTTTTCATTGCACTGCATGTGTTTATGAATGACTACAGAAATGTTACAAATTTTGATTTGGGGATAACAAATCAATTCTAGCAATTAGATGAATTCATAAATATGGAATTTGTGAATAATGAGGATTAGCTGTACTATTAAACCCATTGTATAGGTAAGGAAACTAAGATTCAAAGCAGTTAAGATCTTTCACAAAATTATATGGACACAGACAATAGGTGGTGAAGGTCTGGGGTGGGTGAGAGGGGCAGTCTCATGGGGGAAGAAGAAGATATATAATACTTTCAACAATAAAGAGTATTTTTTAAAAAACCCACAAAATTATAGCTTGTGAAAGTGGCACAGCCAGGATTCAAACTCCACTTGGTAAAAGAAGGAGTTTTTCACCTCTACTGAGTTAGGATAGGATACAGAGAGTTGAAGAAACCAGTCAAGCACACTAATATGGATGTTGCAGATAGAGAAGAGCTTCTACAAAAACTTGCCAATGATATGAAGCATGCTTTCTGGGAATGGCACCAAAATATTAGTGAATAGCAATTTCACGCTTTAAACAGAGGATCATTGTTAGTGTACAGTACTGATACATTTATCTGACACCAGAGCCCAAGTGACCAAAATCCACAGTCTTTGTTCCTGCAGAGTATATGTTGTCATCTTCTCAATGCAATTCTGTTAAAAAAAGCAAGTTCATTCACACCCAGGCATTACGTAGTATAGTAAAGCATAATCAGAGACATATTATAATAGGGCAATTCAAAGAATGAGTTGTCAATTCTGTAAAGGGGCCTTCATGCCCCAGAAGCATAGTATAACTATATCACAATAAGCCACTTAAAAAAAACACACAAACATGTATTCATCCCCCCCCCCTAAAAAAAACACCCTTTTGAGCTGCTACTGTGTACTAAATGTCATGTTAGGTACTCAACAGCAATGGTGAATATGAAATACTTTCTTGCTGTGGCTATATACACAGTATAGTACTTGAGACAGGTTTAAAAATAATTGTGCATAAGCACATGTCCCTTAGAAGTTTCTTTCTGTTTCCCTCTCCCCTATATGTAGATTTGCACAGCTGCTTAGAGCCTCTGAGAACTCAAGCCATCATCTCCCTTAGTGGTCACATACATGTAACATATCACCTGATATGGGGATGTCAGAAGCCAAATTGCAAAGCAATTTCAAGACCCCTGGGCGATAATTCACTTGAGACGATAAGGAGTCAGGAATGATAAGCAAGGACAATAGAGGTTGTGGGAGTCCCAGGGAAAATGAAGATCTTTCTTGAGCCTACCTTCTGAGCCACCACCCAGGTATCGCATGTTCCTGATTTCTTCCTATCTCACTGATGTCCCCTTTGCAGAATTTCTCTCCCCAGCAAATAGTGTTCTAGCAGTCAGTCCTTAAATCACTTTCCTTTTCCATCTCTTCTTACTCCCTGAGTGATCTTATCCAATCTTAGGGCCCTAACAGGAAACATATTGCACACTCAAATTGAGATGAATCAAGCAAGATTCACTGTAGGGACTACAGTCGTCCCTCCTTTCCTGCAGACCTTACATTCCAAGACCCCTAGTGGATGCCTGAAACGGTGGATAGTACTAAACCCTCTATATACTGCTTTTTCCTGTGAGTACATAGCTTTTCACTTAAAGGAAGTACCTTATGCTTCTCTTTGTCATAGCCAAATTGCCAGCATCACTACTCTTGTGCTTTGGACCATTATTAAGTAAAATGAAGGCTACTTGAACACAAGTACTATACCACAACAGTAGATCTGATAACCCACCCGAGTGACTAACAGGTACAGTGTTTACAACCTGAAGATTTGCTGGACAAAGGGATGATTCACAGCTGGGTGGGATGGTGTGGGATGGCACGAGATTTTATCACACTACTCAAAATGGTATGCAATTTTTAATTTATGTATTGTTTTTTTCTGGAATTTTCCACTTAATATTTTCAGATTGTGTTTGACTGTGGGTAACTGAAACTAGGGAAAGTGAAACTGTGAATGGGGAGTGGGAACTACTGTACTTATAAAGATACTAGAGGCCCAGTGCACAAATTCCTGATTTCAAATTGCCCCAAGAAGCAAGAAGGAGAAGGCCAGGATAGCTTTATGGAAAAGGTAGGATTTGTTTTCCTCTACTTTATCGTTCTGAAATGTACATTGCTAAATATTTGTATAAATTATTAACTCTTTCATGAAAAATGCCATCTGATGAAATTTTAACTAAATTTGAATTCTAGAATACGCAAAATCATGAAAAACAAAACACAAACAAACAATCAAACAAACAAACAAATACAAAAAAGAAAAATGGTCATGTTGTTAAGACCTGAGGCTTTGTTTCTAAGACTCTCTGAAGCTGACCACAACTTAATTGCCCCTTGGATTTAATGATTAAGAGAGTAAACTTTCAAGGAAGGAGAGAGGCAGGTTTGTATGTTCTTGGGTCAACAGCTGAATGCAGAAAGAGCCAGATGGGAGAGATGCACAGGGCAAAGTACAAGAAAAGGGTGCAGAGCTCTCATGCCCTCTCCTGGAGGCCACTCTCCCAGCACCTCCAAGTGTTCACCAACCCAGAAGCTCTCCCTAATCCAGGGAAACTTGCTCTGTTAGGTGTCATTTAAGAGTATATTTAAGTGAAGTAAGTCAGTCAGAGAAAGAGAAATATCACATGATCTCACTCATTTGTGGATTATAATGAACAACGTAAACCAATGAACAAAAACAGATATAGAGACAGAGAAGCATCGATCAAATGCTCAAACCTCAGAGGGAAGGTAGAGGAGGGCGGGGGTATAGGGGACAGGTCAATCAAAGGATTTGTATGCATGCATATAAGCATAAGCAATGGACACAGACAACAGGGAGTGAGAGTGAGGGCAGGACTGGGGAGATGAGGAAATAATGGAGGAATAAGGACACGTTTGTAATACCTTAATCAATAAAGAGAAAAAAAAGTGGTCCCCCCCCCCCGTAAAAAAGGGAGTATATTTGACAACCATTTGGTCATCATTTAAAAATGTTTCATTATTTCCAGACAGAAAAGCAACCACTGTCTTATTACACTGCTAAATGATTACAAGTTGTTTGTATTTTCTTCTAGATGTTTCTTAACTTTTTATTTTTAGTTAATTATGTTCCCTAAGATGTTAGTGAATTAAAATATAAATATGGTGACTTCTTTGTATAATTACAACCAGGACAGAGATGACTGGTCCGGAGGTAACTAGTTTCATGATATATAATCCTGGGAAACGATTAAACATTACTAACTCAACATAACTTTGTTTATAAAGATACCCATTGATTCAGCTACTAAAGAAGGAAAGGAAACCGAAGAGACAATTTTGCTGCCCACTTCAGCTTGTCCTATTCAGATATTGAAATTGGTGGATCCTGAGATACTTAAGAATTTATAGTTCTGTCATTTGCCTTTGTTACTTTCCTTTATAAACCTGTACTAAATACTTCAGTTTCCAGGAGAAAAACTGTTTTGACTGGGGCCAGCTTCATGACTGTGCAAACCATGCAAAGGAACAGGCTCTGTGCTCAGAGGGTCTTGCACTTAGTTTAATGCTGGGCTGTCACCGTCTTGAAATTCTTAATAAATTTTGAACAAGCGTCTTGCATCTTCATTTTTCACTGAGCCACAAAAAAGTATGTAGGCTGTTCTGATTTTGCCTTTCATCCCTGAAAGTGTAGTGTCATGAATACATGGTTGAAGTTAGGGAAAAGCTGTAATGGGAAAAGTAAATGCTAGGCACTCTTATACTACATGCACTGGGCATGCGCACTTGTAATCTAAAGGATGATGAAGTCTTTGGGACAGTTCAAGGAAGGAGACTCTAGGGAATAATCAACCCCATACAAGGCTCTTAACAATCCTATATAATAAAAGAGTAATATGCAAATTGACCATCACCCGAGACACCTAAGCCATGCCCACCAGCCAAGCCACGCCTCCCAGCCAATCAGAGCGGCTGTATGCAAATTAACCCAGCCAAGTTGGAGGCCAGCAGCCATGGAGCTAGAGCAAACCAGAGGCTTCTGTTGCCACTGCCTGCCTAGGCTGGCTGAGCCTCTGCTCACGGTAACAATGTTTCAATTATAGAAGCCACGGAGCTGAAACAAATAGGAGGTTTGATTACCTGCCTAGGCCTCAGCTTAAAGCGACAGTGTTTCAATTATCTAAACTAATAAAAGTGTAATATTGAAATTGATTGTTTCTTCGGGACACCTAAGCCACACCTACCAGCCAATCAGAGTGGTTGTATGCAAATTAACCCAGCCAAGATGGAGGCTGGCAGGGCAGCTCTGCACTGGGAGCCTCTGCGGCCAGCACAGCTGTGCTGGGTGTGTCAGCTCAGTGGGGGGGGGGGGGTCCGGCCTGGGGCCTCCTTGGGGGCATCCAGGAGCGCCCATCCTGGGTCCACTGCCTGGCTCCACCCCAGGGGCCTCTGTGGGGTGTGCAGGAGCAGCTGTCCTGGGTCTGCTGCCTGGCTCTGCCCTGGGGGCCTCTACAGGGCATGTGGGAGCGTCTGCTGCACAGTGCGGAGCATCCGAAGCCAGTCCACTGCCCGGCTCCACCCCGGGTGTGTTCACTCAACAGCAGGGCCCCACCGAGGGATCCTGCACCAGTGTCCGCCCCTGGCTCGCCACCCAGCTCTGCACCAGGTGTGTCCCCTCAGTGGTGGGGGCCCACCAGGTATGTGCAATCATGGGCCCTCTGGTGGGAAATGTCCACACCTGCACTCACCAGCCCTCCCACCCCCCAGTGCATGAACCCTGAAGGGGCTGTGGGCAGCCTGAAAATGGCCCTCAGCCCCTCACCCAGGCTGGCCAGGCACACCAGCAGGTGGACATCCCCCCACCCCGAGGTGTCCCAGACTGCAAGAGGGCTCAGGCCAGGCTGAGGAACTCCCCCTCTGAGTGCACAAATTTTTGTGCACCGGGCCCCTAGTACTTTCATAAATGAGAAGAGTGGTTGCCCAGGGAGAGTGAGTGGGGTGGGGATTAAGTAGGAAGAAGCACTTGGGAACTCTCTGGGGTGACAGTAATGTTTTATACCTTGATAGGAGTTTTAAAAAAATCTTTATTGTTCATATTATTGCAGTTGTTCCTCTTTTTCCCCCTCATAGCTCCCCTCCTCCTAGTTCTCACCCCACCCTCTGCCCTTAACCCCCCACCACTGTCCTTATCCATAGGTGTACGATTTTTGTCCAGTCTCTTCCCGCACCCCCAACACCCCTTTCCCCCTGAGCATTGTCAGTCCACTCCCTTTCTATGCCCCTGATTCTATTCTATTCACCAGTTTATTCTGTTCATCAGATTTTTTATTCACTTGATTTTTAGATTCACTTGTTGATAGGTATATATTGGTTGTTCATAATTTTTATCTTTACTTTTTCTTCTTCTTCCTCTTCTTAAAGGATACCTTTCAGTATTTCATATAATACTGGTTGGGTGGTATGAACTCCTTTAGCTTTTTCTTGTCTGTGAAGCTCTTTATCTGACCTTCAATTCCGAATTATAGCTTTGCTGGGTAAAGTAATCTTGGTTATAGGTTCTTGCTATTCATCACTTTGAATATTTCTTGCCACTCCCTTCTGGCCTGCATAGTTTCTGTTGAGAAATCAGCTGACAGTCGTATGGGTGCTCCCTTGTAGGTAACTAACTGCTTTTCTCTTACTCTTTTTGAGATTCTCTCTTTGTCTTTTGCCCTTGGCATTTTTTCCCCCTCCTAGGAATACTGACAATTTATTTATTTATTTATTTATTTATTTATTTATTTATTTATTTATTTAAATCTTTATTGTTCAGATTATTACAGATGCTCCTTTTTTTTAAACTCCCATAGCTCCCCTCCACCTGGTTCCGCCCTCCACCCCGTGCCCTTACCCCCACCACTGTCTTCATCCATAGATGTAAGATTTTTGTCCAGTCTCTTTCCATACCCCTCACATCCCCTTCCCCCTGAGAATTGTCAGTCCATTCCCTTTCTATCCCCTTACTTCTATTCCATTCACCAGTTTATTCTGTTCATCAGATATTTCTATTGACTTAATTGTTATATTTACTGGTTGATAGGTATTTGTTGTCACTTTGTTGTTCATAATTTTTATCTTTACCTGTTTCTTCTTCTTCCTCTTCTTAAAGAATGTCCTTCAACATTTCAAATAATTCTGGTTTGGTGGTGATGAACTCATTTAGCTTTTTCTTGTCTGTGAAGGTCTTTATCTGACCATCAATTTTACATGATAGCTTTGCTGGTTAGAGTAATCTTCGTTGTAGGTTCTTGCTATTCATCACTTTGAATATTTCTTGCCACTCCCTTCTGGCCTGCATGGTTTCTGTTGAGAAATCAGCTGACAGTCGTATAGGTACTCCCTTGTAGGTAATTAACTGTTTTTCTCTTGCTGCTTTTAAGACTCTCTCTTTGTCTTTTGCTCTTGGCATTGTAATTATGATGTGTCTTGGTGTGGTCCTCTTTGGATTCCTTTTGTTTGGGATTCTCTGTGCTTCCTGGACTTGTAAGTCTATTTCTTTCACCAGGTAGGGAAAGTTTTCTGTCATTATTTCTTCAAATAGGTTTTCAATATCTTGCTCTCTCTCTCTCTTCTTCTGGCACCCCTATAATTCTGATGTTGGTTCGCTTGAAGTTGTCTCAGAGGCTCCTTACACTACCTTCATATTTTTGGGTTCTTTTTGCTTTTCCAGTTGGGTGTTTTTTGCTTCTTCGTATTTCAAATCTTTGACTTGATTCTTAGGATCCTCTAGTCTGTTGTTGGATCTCTGAATATTATTCTTTATTTCAGTCAGTGTATGCTTAATTTCTAGCTGATCATTTTTCATATCCTCAAGGGTATCACTAAATTTATCGACAGTTTCTGGAAAATTCTTGAAAAACCTTATAACCGTGGTTTTGAACTCTATATCCAGTCATTTGCTTTCCTTCATTTCTGTCATTTGTGGCCTGTTTCTTTGTCTGCACATTATGGCTACTTCCCTACGTTGATAAAATGGCTTTCTGTGCTAGGTGTCCTATAGGGCCCAGTGGCTCAGCCTCCCCAATTACCTGAGGTGGACACTCTTGGTGCACTCCTTTGTTGGCTTTGTGCACGATCTTCTTGTAGCTAAGCCTTGATTATTGTTGGTATCACTGGGAGGAATTGACCTCCAGGCCACTTGGCTGTGAGAATCAGCTGTGTCTACAGTGGGAGAACTTCTGTGCTGGAGACACCCTTATGGGGCAAGACTTGCTTCAGTGGGGCTTTGGTGCTCACTTAGTCTGCCCCCTGAGTGTGTCCCTTATGAATCTGAGGAGTTGTAATCTGAATGGTTCCACTCTGACCACTGGGTACACTGGTTCTTGGGTCTCTAAGGAGGTGCTAATTTAGCCTCTGCCTGAGGCTACCCAGCAGGAGTTACTGAGCGATCTGCAGATTCCTCTTCTTTGTTTGGGGTTTGTAGGTGCCCAGATGAGGCCCAGCTGGGAAGCAATGCAAGCTGCTGTGGGGCCTTGGGCCTTCTTTTGGATGTTCTGGGTCTCTCTGACCCAGCTGCAGTTGGTTAGGTAATTTTAGATTGCAAAGGGCCAGGCCTTTTATATGCAAAAGCCTCTGTGCACAACTTGGGTGGGGCAGGGTCCCGGGGAATCAACATGGCAGAGCAAACAGCTATGGCTGATGCTCAGTCCAGCCCTAAGAGGCCCTGAGTCTCAGTGTCCTGCAGAAATCGGTGCAAGCACTGCTGAGAGAAAGCCAGTCTGGAGTTCCTTCCAATGCCAGATAGTCCAGTTTCTCCACGCATGAGTCTGGATCCCCAGAAACTTACCTGGAACTGGAGTTCAGAGCCACCAGGAGCTCGTTACTCCTTCTGGATTGAAAAAGACAACCATGTCCTCAGTTGCCATCCCTTTCCGGCACATGCCTCTGCACTTTACTTCTGCACCTCCTCTGAGTCTTGGTGTGCTTTTCTCTTTCCTTCTAGTTGTAGAATTTCCACTCAGCCAGCCTTCCTGTGGTTCTGGGTGGTGTCCGTTTTTTCTTTTTGTTGTAGTTTTGAAGTGGCTGTGCGAGGCAGCAATTTCAGGTGTAAACCTTTGCCGCCATCTTGGTTTTCTCCTTGATAGGAGTTTTTATGCTTTTTTTGAAAAAAAAAAAACTCAGCAAAAATACATTTGAAATTGTGCATTTCATTGTTTGTAAATGTTATATCAAGAGAAAACCTATTGAACTCTAGTTAATGATATTTAGGGTAAAGTATATTCATGCCTGCAATTGTGTTGCTTGAAATGCATCAAAACTGAGATGGATGAAGGTATAGATAAAGGATGGATGGATAATAGATAGATAGATAGATAGATAGATAGATAGATAGATAGTTAATATGATAAGGCCAGTAGAGTAAAATACTAATAGAAGACTTTGGGTGATGGGTATATAGGTGATCATTATAAAATTCTTTCAACTTTCTATATCCAAACTTTTTAAATAATAAACTGTTGGGCCCTAACCAGTTTGGCTCAGTGGATGGAGCGTCTGCCTGTGGACTCGGGGGTCCCAGGTTCGATTCCGGTCAGGGGCATGTACCTTGGTTGCGGGCACATCCCCAGTAGGGGGTGTGCAGGAGGCAGCTGATCGATGTTTCTCTCTTCTCTGTCCCTCTCCCTTCCTCTCTGTAAAAAATCAATAAAATATATATAAAAAAAATAATAAACTGTTGGGAAAATATATTTTCAAAAGAAAAAGGCAGTTTCCATTTGTTTATGAGATTTATAGTGCCAACATTTTAGTGGACTTGGCAATTACTGAGAAAGAACAACTAAGCCAATAGCTGAATTGTGTTTTGTTTAAACTAAAAATTCAAAGATGCTCTTTTCAGATTTCTAAGTTCTTAAAAAGAGTATAAAGAATGTTTATAAAGTGGAAGATTTCTAGTGCTCATCTTAAATCCATCTAGTGCTTACATGTGCCTAAGAATGTTAGTCCCCGGAATGATCTATAATGCATGGAGTGTATGCTCTCAGCAGTGTTTTTCCTCTTTTATTGACGTCACTTGGCATTTGTAAGGGTTGCCAAGGTAATGACCAGACACATCTAAAGACAAGCCTGCAAGAAAGGACAGCATACTTATTTTTTCCCTTTCAGCATCAAATATATTTAAAATTCATAACACATTCAGTTTGATAACATTCTACTTCACAGAAAAACAAAAGTTCACAGTAAAGAACTCTTCCCACCCCACCCCTCTTTTTTTGCAGCTCTGCTTTTAATTACTGGTTTTTAAAAAGACTGTATGTAGACTTTTAAATATGCTACAGTTTTTATCTGGGGAATAAAGTGTGAGGAGGTGCTGGTTGTATTTCATAAAATCATTTTGGTAAAGTCAGTAGTAAGACCTAGTATATCTCAATTGTAGGCAGGGGAAAAAAATGGGATCTGTTCAAAAAGGAATATTTCATATTTCTTGAAAAGTAAGTGATCTTAATAAATTAGTTAAGGAATAATGTGGGAGTTATCAATCAACATGGTTAATTGATATGTTTCCAATGGAGCAGATCTGTCACATTATACTGATTCCAACTTTATTTTTTTTAAATGTTTGTCCTCCCTATCTTAGGCTTTTTTAAGGGAAAGAAGGACTAATATATATATATATATATATATATATATATATATATATATATATACACACACACACACACACACACATACATATAGTGCCAGTGACCAAATTACATGCCCTTGACCAGAATCAAACCTGGGACTCTTTAGTCCACAGGCCAATGCCCTATCCACTGAGCCAAACCAGTTAGGGCTACACTGATTCCAAATTTTATATTCCTTAGATTTTCTTAATAACCCATTATGGATTTCATGACTGAATATAAACCTTTTTTTTTATTTTTTTGCAACAATTTCTATAGTCAGCCTTAACCACTTCTTGGATAAAAGATTCAGTAAACTTAGTACCAAGGGTGTAAGATTGTAGCATAAGGTTTTTATGCATCTTAAATGTAAGACTCAAGTTTCAAATGATGTGCATGTTTGGTATGGAATCTAATGAAAAATTCTGTTTCTGATCCCACAGGTCACCTTTTTCCTGACTTCCCAGGTCTAGATCTGGCCCCTCTCCTGAGTCTTCACCACAGATCTGGAGCTCAGAGTTCAAACCCTGGAGGCCATTCTCTCTCCTTGTTATTATTATTTTTTTTTTAATTTCTACTTTGGAACTTCTCCAGCTTCATAATGTCTTTCTTTAGAGTAATCAACATTTCATGTGCATTCAAACAGATTATAGTTTGATTCTTAAATAAATGGATTAATATATGTTGAATGGTAACATCTTCATAGGATGGAGAAATTGCTGGTGTGGGGAAAAGGGCAAGGGAGGGGAAAATTACTATTTGAAACACCCAACGGGTTGGGTTAGCTTCCTTCAATTTTCTGAACCTCTATTTTGTTGAATTTTAAGGGTAAGAGGCATCTCTTCATGAATCCCTATGGGCAACTTCATGAAAGTGAATCTGTCGCTGAGTGCTGATTGAGCCCCCTGCACTGGTGCCTGGCTCTGAACTGAACCAGTGTCTGGGCCTTCCTGCGACTTTCCCACCTACCAAGCTTCAGAGACATGTGAAGAAAACCAGTAGGCCCCTCTGACGCAGGCACAATCTGCCCCTCCTAAGCTCCCATTTCTCATAGATTCTCTGGCTTCGGGTTTTTTTTTCTGGCTTTCCTTCCTGTAGTGTGAACAGCTCAGACCTTCTGTCTAGCTTCACCAACACCAGTTCTGCACCTCCACAGACAGCTCTCACTGCCTGGGTTGCTTACTTCTGTCAGACTGCTCCCTCTAAGAAAGCCTCTCCCCTCCTAAGGATCTGCTCTGGTAACTTCCTCCTCTCTCTTAGTCTTCTCACCAAAGGAAAGGAGTGGACTTTTTCCAGGTAAACTTAAAAAGTACAGAGGGAGCTACTGTGCAGAGCTCACAGAGAATTAATACAGCAGGCAATAGAGGTGAGAGCTGTGTGACCTTGGGCTAATTACTTAACAACTCTGAATCTGTTTTCTCTTCCGTGAAAGAGACAAGATAATGTTCACTTCACTGGATTATTAGAGGGATGAAATAAGGAAGAACCTTACATGTAGCAGGCTCTGAAAAAGATGGTAGCCATTATTATTTTGAGATTATTTCTGAATTATTCTTTGTAACATTTGCGTGGAAGTCTGAGCCTTGGTTTAAAAATAACAACAACAAAACAACAAGAAAATAAATCAGTTTGACCCATAAAAATTTAAAGTGAAACTGAAGAAGTGGCCCATCGCCACTCTATTTTTTTAAATTTCTTACTTTTTGCATGCTCATTCCACAAGCCTGCAGGAAATGCTTCCTCCTGGCCAGGTGTTATGCTGATAATGGAGATCTGAGTAGATGGTCCTCTCCCCCAGACACTTGTAATCTAGTTGAAAAGACATAGAAATAATCATTTAGGGTTATGTGACAAATACTGAAACGGGAGAGGCCCTTGGCTCTGCCTGGGAAGGCCTGGAGAGGCCACACCCCTGCTTCCAGTGCCCTCTAGAAGAAACAGGGCAAAGAGGAAAGCTTTCACACTGTTGAGCTAGCCGGGATTGAAAACTGTTGGCCTGTGGGCCGTATTAGAACTGCATGCTTGTTTGGTTTGGTCTATAGTACAGGGTTTCAAAAACCAAGAATAACTTACATGAGAACATTATAAACTGATGAACAAAAATACAGAGGCAAAGAAGCATTGAACAGACTGTCAAACTACAGCGGGAAGATAGGGGGAGGGTTGTGGGGGTAAGAGATCAACCAAAGGACTTATATGCATGCATATAAGCATAACCAATGGATGCAAGACAGTGAGGAGGGCATGAGGGCATGTGCTGGGGGTTAGGGGAGGCCAGGCAGAGGTCAATAGGGAAAAAAACGAGACATAACTACTACTATTTGTAATACTTTAAACAATAAAATAAAAATTTAAAAAAGAATAACTTACATAAAAGTTCAGAAATATGGATTTTCCTGAGAGAATTATGAGATCGGGCAATTCTAGACTATAAGCAACTGAATCTAGACTTGCTGCTTTTCATTTATTTTATGATCAAACCACTTGACCTGTTTGACCTACCAGGCCTCTGTGGGCATTTGTGATTTCAACCTTTCACGCAGACACACTTGGGTCCAAACCCAACTTTTACCACTGACTAAATGTGTTGCCTTCAGCACTTGACCCTCAGTTACCTGTCTTCTCAATGGTAATAATACCACTACCTTTGCCTTTTTTAGACAGTAGATTCTAGCCCAACCATTGTGGCTCAGTGGTTGAGCATGGACCTATGAGCCAGGAGGTCATGGTTTGATTCCTAGTTGGGGCACATGCCTAGGTTGCAGTTCAATCAATCCCCAGTGTGGGGCTATGCAGGAAGCAGCCGATCAATGACTTGCTCTTATCACTGATGTTTCTATCTCTCTCTCCCTCTCCTTCTTTTCTGAAATCAATTATATATATCTAATCTAATAAAAGAGTAATATGCAAATTAACCCTCACTCTGTTACACCTAAGCCACACCCACCGGCCAAGCCACTCCCACCAGCCAATCAGAGCAACAATATGCAAATTAACCCAGCCAAGATGACGACTGGCAGCCATGGAGCCAGAGCAAACAGGAGGCCAGTGATGGAGGAAACTGCCTGCCTAGGCCGGCTGTGGCCTCCACTCAAGGCAACAAAGTTTCAATTATAGAAGATAACCCCCAGAAACCTGCTTCCAGTCAGCCTTGCTGGGACCTTGGGTCAATGGGAGCTGTGGCCAGCCTGCTACAGCCCTCAGCCCCTCACCCAGGCTGGCCAGGCACCCCAGTAGGGACCTGAACCCTGAAGGGGCTGTGGGCAGCCTGAAAATGGCCCTCAGCCCCTCACCCAGGCTGGCCAGGCACGCCAGCAGTGGACATCCCCCGAGGGGTCCCAGACTGTGAGAGGGCACAGGCCGGGCTGAGGGACCCCCTCGAGTGCACAAATTTTTGTGCACCGGGCCCCTAGCATATATAATAAAAGCACAACATGCAAATTGACTGAATGGCTGAACAGTAGACAACCTTCTGGAACAACCAGGTGGTGAGGGTTGGGGCCATGAGGCAGCCAGGGCTGCAAGGGCCGAAAGGCAGCTGAAGTGGTCAGGGCTGCAAGGGCCTACCCTTGCATGAATTTCATGCATTGGGCCTCTAGTATATATATAAATCTAATAAAGACAAAAATTATTCATGCCCAATAGAAATCTTTTGGTTTTATTGTGCTGTGGAACATTAGTACTTTGCAACGTACCCAGCATTCTTTCTTTCTTTTGGTGAGATACACACATGCACGCAGGCACGCACGCAGGCACTCACTCAGGCACACACGCAAACACACACAATCTCCTCTCTTTCCTTTTTGAACCAGCTTGTTTCTTCATTAATGAGGCAAGTAAATCTTGGACAAATGTATTTGTATAAAGATCATGTTTCTAACTTTTAAAGATTTGTACTTTGACAGGGACAAACTATTTAAATTTATATTTTGGGTAAACTAGTTAATCTGCAAAGCCTCAGTAGGCTCATTTATAAAATGAATAATTTCTAAAACAAAGACTTTCCTCATAGGGTTCTTGAGAATCAAATGAGATAACAATTATAAAATATTTAACACAGCCCTTGGCATGTAAAAATTGCTACATAAATGTTAGGTATCATGATTATTATTTAAGAAGGCTTTATCAATTATATTTCTAGATGTCTAAACCTCTTAATCCCTATTTCTATGTCCCTCCATACAAACGCTGGAAGTTCCAAATGTAGTCTGGGCACAATGCCTGTACCTTCCCACTTTGGCTTCACTCTATCTCCACTCAGCACGTTTTCATCCTTTCTGCAACAATGGGAGATGATCTCTGGCCAATATCTGGCTTCAGTTTGTGAGAGAAAGTCTTCCAGGCCCAGAACAACTAGAAACATTCCCCTGCAGGCACCCTCTTTCCTCTCCCTCCCCCTTCTCCTCCACTCTTTCCAGCTAGCAAAAGTCATTGACTCCATACTTCCTGCCTTGCACTGTAAACACTCCCTCCAGCTGCTGCTGCATTCACGCCACGTTTAACTATTTAAATGCTGAAGACCCTTTTCCCAGAACAGTGCACATACTTACCACATTGTTATCCTCTGAGTTTAAAGAATTGTTCACAGGCCTGGCTGACGTACCTCAGGGGTGATGAGCATCGATCCATGAACTAACAGGTCACGGTTCGATTCCCAGTCAGTACACGATCCTGACTGATGATTCTCTCTCATCATTGATATTTCTCCCTCTCCCTTCCTTTCTCTGAAATTAATAAAAACATTTTTTTTAAAGAATTGTTCACAGAATTTTCCTCTATTTCCTTAAGCCTCTTTATGTTCTGTATTCTATGACATTCATTTGTACCATTCAAATATAAAAGTAATTTTTTTGTGGTTAATTCTAGAAATGGAGCCAAGAACATTTTTTCTACAGCTTAGAACTGTTTTTTGAGAATCTTCTATGTGTGTCACATTATAATTTATTTATCACCTAAGAAACTACTCAACAAAGAAAAGAGAGGGGAAGATTTTGTTCGTTTTCAAAGTTTATACACCAGACTTAGAAAATTCAATCTAGAAGGTAACTTGATAGGGTCTTGGTACACAAGTACTGTTCAGACTTTTGGAATAAAGATAATAAAGACACTGTTGAGTTAGAGAATAAAATAGAGATGTGCCAGAGAGAGATCAATAGACCATTCAAACAGCTTTATATCGTGGCTTTCAGGGGTCATAAGAGTAGTCCTTAGTTTTATGAGCCCAGAAACTTCCATGTTTGGTTTAGACATTAGAATTTTGTGAGGGATGTTTTGGTCAGATATCTGCAAATTGAAACGTAACATGTTTTCTCTTAAGTGATACTGGGGTGGAGAGAGGCAAAGAAATCTTGAATTCAGTTTGAAGCCAAATACTCATATCTTGCTGTTGACTCACAACACCAAATGTAGCACTAAGTTTCAGTACAGAACTTATATTCTACTTAAATTTTGAGTTGCATCTGAAAGTAAACTAATTGTCAAATGGTAACACTTCCTATTAGGATGTTAATAATAAAAAGACAGATGTCTAGTGAACTAGGCCAATTCCATTTGTATCACTCTCAATTCTGAATTTTCTAGCTTTAAAACCTGGGGTAAGTTACTCAACCTTCTTGTGCTTGGTTTCCCTATATGTGAAATGAGGATAATAATAGCAACTACCTGATGGGATCATTGTGAGGATTAAATATAAGAAGAGCACTTAGAAGAGAGTCTGCTACAGTGTAAGCACTCAGTGTTAACAACTATGTTAATCTTCTTACTATTATTAAGCCACTAAAGACCCAGTGCACAACATTTGTGCACGGGGGGGGGGGGGGCGGCTCTTAGCCTGGTCTGTGCCCTTTAGCAGTCTGGGAGAACTCAGGGGATGTCCCACTGACGTCTTAGGCCCGATCCCTGTGAGGAGTGGGCCTAAGCCCAGTCAGATATCCTTAGTGCTGCCACAGAGGTGGGAGAGGTCAGCCATGAGCTCTGCTTCTGACTGAGCAGCACTCCCCCTGTGGGAGTGCACTGACCACCAGGGGGCAACTCCTTCATTGAGCATTTGCCCCCTGGTGGTCAGTGCGCATCATACCGACCAATTATTCTGCCATTCAATTTGCATATTATCCTTTTATTATATGGGACTAGAGGCCCAGTGCAAAAAAATTTGTGCACTTGGAAAAGTCAGCCCGGCCTGTGCTCCGTTACAGTCTGGGACCACTCGGGGGATGTCCACCTGCTAGCTTAGGCCTACTCCCTGGGCAATCGGGCCTAAGCTGGCAGTCAGACATCCCTCTGGCAGCCTGGGAGCCTTTGGGGGATGTCCACTTGCCAGCAGGGAGCAAGCCTCAGTTGCAGTCGGACATCCTTAGCACTGCTGAGGAGGCAGGAGAGGCTCCCGCCACTACCGCTTTGCTGGCAGCTAGCAGCTTGGCTTGTGGCTGAGTAGAGCTCCCCCTGTGGGAGTGCAATGACCAACAGGGGGAAGCTCCTGCATTGAGCATCTGCACCCTGGTGGTCAGTGTGTGTCATAGTGACCAATCATTCCCAGTAATTCCGCTGTTAGGGTCAATTTGCATAAAGGATAGAGGCCTGATGCACGAGTAGGGGATGGCTGGTTTGCCCTGAAGGGTGTTCTGGATCAGGGTAGTGGTCCTGCTGGGGTGCCTGGTCAGCCTGGGTGAGGGGCTGAGGGCCATTTTCAGGCTGGCCACACCCCCTTCAGGGTAGGGGTCTCCACTGGAGTGCCTGGCCAGCCTGGGTGAGGAGCTGATGGCTGTTTTCAGGCTGGCCACACCCATGGGCTGGAAGCAGGTATCTGGGATTTATTTATCTTCTATAATTGAAACTTTGTAGCCTTGAACCAAGCTCAAGGCTGGCCAGGGCAGGTGGGAAGCTTGGCTTCTTCCATTGCTGGGGGCAACCCAAGTCTCCTGCTCGCTCCAGCTCCATGGCCACCACCATTTTTGTGACAGAGTGAGGGGGTGATGGAGTGAGAGAATGATGGAGTGATGGTTAATTTGCATATTACTATTTTATTAGATAGGATTGTACCTGAACTCACTGTATGCTATAAGAATGACTTTTGAATATTTGTATAGAAGTTAGCATATTGTAAATATGAATGGTAGTCAATGTTCTAAATCAAATGCTAAACTCTGTGTATCATTTGTCAGGGCTGCCACAACAGAATTCCACAGACTGGATGCCGTAAACAACAGAAAAGGCATTTTTCACAGTTCTGGAGGGTGGGAGTCCAAGATCAAGGTGTTGGCAGAGTTGGTTTCTGGTGCAGCCACTCTCCTTGGCTTGCAGATGGCCAACTCCTTGCTGTATCCTCACCTGCAGTACATACACTCCTACTTTCTGTGGTATTAAACAAGTTTTAAGTATATGTAATGCAACTCATTTTGGAATTTCCATTTTTACCACATATTGAGCCTGCAACTTATTTTCTTCTTCTGATCTTTTTAAAAATATATTTTTATTGATATTTTTATTGATTTCCAGAGAGGATGGAAGAGGGAGAGAGAGATAGAAACATCAATAATGAGAGAGAATCACTGATGAGCTACCTCCTGCACATCCCACACTGGGGATCGAGCCTGCAATCCAGGCAGGTGCCTTAATCAGAATTGAGTCAGTGACCTCCTGGTTCCTGGGTAGACATTCAACCACTGAGCAACACTAGCTGGGCTCTTCTTCTGGTCTTTACTACCACATGGGAAGCTATCCCAGGGTTCCAGAGAAAAAAATAGAAGTTTTTAAAAATATATTTTATTGATTTTTTACAGAGAAGAAGGGAGAGGGATAGAGAGTTAGAGACATCGATAAGAGAGAAACATCGATTAGCTGCCTCCTGCACACCCCCCACTGGGCATATGCCCACAACCAAGGTACATGCCCTTGACCGGAATGAACCTGGGACCCTTCAGTCTGCAGGCCGACGCTCTATCCACTGAGCTAAACCAGTTAGGGCAGAAGTTATAAATTAAAAAATATAGAGTCATTTAGTGATAATTAGGAGAAAATAGAGTAAATGATAACATGGTTGAAAAACAAAATAAGGTAAAATCTATTTCGGAATGTACCTTCTGGCCCTTATGCATACCTTTAGGAATATCTACACAAAACTGAATCACACACACACACACACACACACACACACACACACACCTTGTGCTAAGAAAAGCTATAAATATTTATGCTCATTACACTTAACAACACATATGTGTAGAACCTAAAACTATGGTTGGTAACTTTTACTCTGAACACAAAGTAGAAATGAGTCCAGACAAAACATGAAGTATGCTTTCCCAGAGTCCTATCCTGCCATAGAACACAGCAAATGTTGTCCTCTGGGAGAGAGACAAGCCATTGAAATTCAGAGAACAGATTCTTAACACTGGCAAGCTATTTTTAGCTCAAGCTGTAGCTTAATTTGGAATCCAACCAGTTGAGGTCTTGCCTTTTTCTTGGATTGATTTTTTTTTAATAGCAGTAGATAGCTCTACATATGGAGAAAGTAGCATTTCTTCAAAAGTAGCATTTTTAAATGTTCTTGAAGAATATATATTTTAAAACTAGTAGAAAAAGTGCTCATGTTAAAGCTTTGAAAGTTTTTTAAATATGTAGATGGTTGTTTTTAGAGTCTGTGTATGGCCTTAAAAGAAAAAAAAAAGATGACCTTAGTTGGTTTATTCAACCACAGTTCTAATGGGGTATGCCAACCTGCCTAGCTACCTGATAGAATAGCAATGCTACCTTGATGTCAGCTGCCTGGCCTGGGAGGCCTGAGCCAAATAAGGATGTGGGGAGTTTCTTGGCTTACTGGAGACTGTGCTACTCACGCTCAAAAGGGTCTCCCTGTGCTTAAACGGTAACTGATTCTATCAGCCATGATGACTTATCTGCTGCAAGGACACCTGATAGATATATACTAGAGGCCCAGTGCACACAATTTGTACATGAGGAGGGGGGTACCCTCAGCCCAGCCTGCACCCTCTCCAATCCGGGACCCCTCAGGCGATGTCCAACTGCTGGTTTAGGCCCAATTCCTGCAGTCGAACATCCCTCACACAATCTGGGACTGCTGGCTTCTAATTGTTCATCTGCCTGCCTGCTTGCTTGCCCCTAACTGCCCTCCCTGCTAGCCTGGTCACCCCAACTGCCTATCCTGCTGGCCTGGTCATCCCTAACTGCCCCCTCCACTGGCCTATTACCTCGTACTGACCCCCCTGCCAGCCTAGTTGCACCTCACTGCTGTCCCCTGCCAGCCTGGTTGTCCCTCACTGCCCCCCCCGCCCCCCCGCCGATAGCCTGGTCACCCCATGCAGTCTGGTGTTTGGTCATTTGGTCACCCCTAACTGCCCACCCCTGCCAGCCTGGTTGCCCCATGCAGCCTGCTGTTCAGTTGTTTGGTTGCTCCTCACTAACCCACCTGCCAGCCTAGTTGCCCCATGCAGCTTGCTGCTCAGTCATTTGGTCGTCCCTCACTAACCCCCCTGCTGTCCTGGTCATCCCATGCAGACTGTTTGGTCACCCGTTTGGTTGTTTTGATTGCAACGGTCGCTTAGGCTTCTATATATATATAAATGTGTGTGTGCTTTTTAATTGATTTTTAGAGAAAGAGGAAGGAAGAGGGGTAGATAGAAACATCAATGAGAGAGAGTTATCTATTGACTGCCTTCTGCATGCCCCCTACTGGGAATCTGGGCATGTGCCCTGACCAGGGATCTCTTGTTCATAGATTGATGCTCAACCACTCAGCCACACCAGCTGGGCAGGACCCCTGCTCTTGACTGTACATCAGAGTGGTCTAAATTCTAATTCTAATAAAATAAAAATTAATGTCCTCTGTCACACTAGCCACATTTCAAATGCTCAGTTGCCATATGTGTCTAGTGGGCTACTATATTGGATAGTGTAGAACCTTCCCATCATAACAGAAAATTCTACTTTTTTTTTTAGACAAACACATATATAGGGCTTACTATTTACCAAGTACTACTTTAAGCACTTTTTAAGTTTCTTTTTATCCTCATAACAACCATATGGGCTGATATAATTACCCCCATTTTCCAGATGAGGAAACTGAGGCACAGACAGAGACATTAAGTAAGGGATAGAGCTCGGATATGAACCCAGGCATTCTGACTTCAGAGTCTATGGTCTTAACCACACTTAATTTGGCCCTTATGAAGATTCATGTGATTTTAAAGAATAGTTTCACCTCACTCATCAAATCAGGAAAGTTGACCAAATGCTATCTAAGGTCCTTTCCACTGCCAATGATATATTCATTTACACAGTTGTTGTTCAGTGTCCACTCTTGGCAGGGATTATATTAGATGCTGCAAACAAACAAAGCGGATTTAGGCCCTTGTCCTCATAGTGAGAGAAGCAGACATGAATCAAACACATAAGTAAACTACATGGACAAGTGCAATGGGAAGCAATGGGAAAAAAGGTTGGCTTTTGGTACTGAGAGTGTTTAATGAGATTTGAATAGTCAGAGAAGCCAGAAGTGGCTCTTTTGAGCAGGAAGAACTTGCTGGGTCAGTGCAGCCAAGGGGAGGGGAGATCAGGAAACCTCCACTGTCCTGGTTGTTGCCACCCAGTGTCGGTCAGCTGTGCCCACATGCCCCAGTGGTGGTGTGTTTACCATGGGTCTCTGTGGATGGGGCATGGGAGTGAGAAGGTGAGGCTGTGGGTGAGCAGGGCCACAGAGAAGCAAAAATGTGCCCTCCCTCAGGGCACTCTTCTTGGTTTGCCCAGATTCATGTCTCCTGGGCAACCAGTGCATGTGCCTACGTCAGAGTTAAAAATGGAACATAGACTAACATCTGTATTGGGGACCAAAAATAATTTGGGTCTTAGCACATGCACAGCTTACACACAGGGGATAGCTGAGCACATGCCTATGTCAGTAACGTCAGTGTGCGACAAGGCAAGTGTGCGCAAAATTTCAGCTAGAGAATCGAGGCAGGAAACTCAGGTTAGAAAATGATATGCTTCAGGGCTTCAGACTGCAGAGACTTCACTCCAGCAAAAGCACTGATTCTCAACTCTGTGGGTGGGAAATTTTAAGGAGAAAAAAATTAAAAGAAAGAAAAAAGCAAATAGGAACCCATTCTGAAGAGGCTTCTATTCCTCCTCTCATTTTTCTGCTGTAGGTTTCCCCAAGGCTCGGGCTTCAATGTCTTTTGCTTCAGCAAACACATTTTAGCTCATGGCTTTAACCAGCCCATCAGTAGATGGTGCAAGTGCAGACAGAAGGACAACAGGGAGATATCCTATTCTGGTCTTGAACCTGGATACTAGGAAGGATTGCCTTCTGAGAGTTAACAGCTGAACAAGGGCAGTGGCTCTGAACAGTGATTGATCCTATAGAGGTATCTTAAAATTGGGGTAGCAGACACAGTACCTTTAGCAATAGAACCGAGGGACCCAGGCTGGCAGAGACCAAGATCAACTGAGGACTGTGAACTGCTGCCATTAGTCCAGCTAATTCGTCCTTTTTCCTATTTTTCTTTTCTTTTTTTTTTTTAAGGGAAGTCAGAAATCTGAATCTTTGTGTGAAATGTGGGCAATTAATGTTATTAGTTAAGAGACACAAGATGTCTGTAGGGACAGATGTGGTCTTCTGCTGCTTAGACTTGATAGTCTTGTTATATCTAAAGAAAGAGGCTGCCACCCTAACTGGTTTGGCTCAGTGGATAGAGCATTGGCCTCCGGACTGAAAGGTCCCAGGTTCGATTCTGGTCAAGGGCATGTACCTTGGTTGTGGGCACATCCCCAGTAGGAGGTGTGCAAGAGGCAGCTGATTGATGTTTCTCTCTCATCAGTGTTTCTAACTCTCTATCCTCTCCCTTCCACTCTGTAAAAAAAAAATCAATAAAATATATTTTTTAAAAAGAAAAGAAAGAGGCTTCCTATAGGGAGGGGAGTGTTCTGAATGAAGGGTAGGTGAACAAGAGTGAACAGAGGCAAAGAGCCTCTAATTCTGCAAAACCGGGTGAGAAGGGCAAAAGAAACCACTCCACGTAGTAGCTGCGTGCTGAGTCTCGTGCGTGGAGATGGCCTCAGATAACCATGGTTTGATAACATCAACCACTAGGATTAACCAGCTAACTCCATCCACACTGGTTTTGTGCTCATTGTGCTACTTCTGCTTACAGTTTGGTTTCCCAAGATCTGTCCACAGACAGAGAATGCAAATATGAACATCCACTTTATCTGGTAGTTTTACTTCATTTCGCAAAATAACAAGTGTGCATTCTAATTGTACAATTTTGGTTAAACTAAGTGTGTCCACCAGGACCTCCTGGCCTAAGACATGCTTGAAAATTAAATTTCTATGTGACAATCATATGTATAAGCAGGTCCTATGTCTGGAATCACGCATTCCTCCAAGGAGCCTTGGCTTCTGGAGTGGGAAATGGTATTTAAAGGCCGCAATCTGTGCTGTTATTATAACTAGGCCTTTTCAGTGGTCAGAGCTAGAAAATACATATTTCTGGAAATTAAAAAAAAATCACAGGCTCATACTCATATCTCCAGTTCAAATCTAACATTATAGGGAATGTCCGTATATGTACTACTGTGGAAAATCTTGATTCCTAACAAAGAAGTTTTTTGCTATACTCCGAAATATAAAAAAATAGTTTCAGCCCAGCCAGCATGGCTCAGTGCTTGAGTGTCGACCTATGAACCAGGAGGTCACGGTTCGATTCCCAGTCAGGGCATATGCCCAGTCTGTGGGCTCAATTTCTCTTTCTTTCCCTCTCTCTTTGAAATAAATAAAAATATATTGAAAATAGTTTCAAAACAATACTAATATTACTGTTAACAATGAAGCTATTTAATGCATGGTTTATGATTAAACTTGCAGCAATTATTTTCTCTGGATAGTTACGTTGCCAACTTGACGTAGAGTTAAAAACTATAAAATATTCATTTAAATTTTTTATTGATTTGGGAGAGAGAGAGAGAGAGAGAGAGAGAGAGAGAGAGAGAGAGAGAGAAACATTGATTTGTTGTTCTACTTATTTATGCATTCATTGGTTGATTCTTGTGTGTGCCCTGACCAGAGATCGAACCTGCAACCTTGGCATATTGGGACTATGCTCTAACCAACTGAGCTACCGGGCCAAGGCCCAATTTTTTAAAATTAATTTTTAGGAGTTATTTTTTTCTTTTTGATTTATATTTTGGGCATGTAACATGTTAACAAGACACCAAATCTAAAGCTGTATAATAAAGTACACTCTGGAAGGAATTACTTCCAAGTGCATTTTTGTTAGTTTTGATTTAGCTTTGCAGTGTTTCTTTTTGAAAATATAAACAGATAGGTACGTATTTTAATCCTCTCTTTTTTACACAACACTAAGAAGAGGGTGACCTTGGGAGCCTCATACTGCCCAGGATGCTGCCACTCCAGTGAGGGGACAGCTATGTCCCATGTCTCCCAAGAGGGTCTGTGTGGGTGACAGCATTGTGGTTACATCTTTTCCCTTTGGATATAGTCAGTTCAAATTCATCAGGGATGAAGCAAAAGCATCAGCCTTCTCCTTGAACTAACTCTGCCTCCAAACTTTCCTATCTGTTCTCAGAGCTTCAGTTCTCCTAATCACCCAGTATCAAAACTTTGATCAACTTGGCCCTAGCTGGTTTGGCTCAGTGGACAGAGTGTCAGCCTGCAGATTGAAGGGTCCCAGATTGCACTGTGGTCAAGGGCATATCCCAGGTTTTGGGCACAGTCCCCAGTAGGGGGCATGTAGGAGGTAGCCAATCAATGATTCTCTCTCATCATTGATGTTTCTATCTCTTTCTCTCCCTCTCCCTTCATCTCTGAAATAAATAAAAGTATCTTTTAAAAAAACGCACAAAACTTTGGTCAACTTGGACTCCTCTGTTGTGTGTAGTCTTCATTCTTTATTAGTCACCATGACATTTAATGTTAATACTTTTTGAGCATCAACCACAAGCCAACCATGGGACAAATAAGACATGATTGGTGATTTCAAGGAGCTTATATTGCAGGAAGGAAGACGTGGAATAATTAAATGACCCTAGTCTTACCTAATAAAAGAGAAAAATGTAAATTGACCATCCCTCTGCTATGCCCAGACAATTGGATGGTTATGCAAATTAACCCAACAAAGATGACAGTTAATTTGCATACATAGGGCCCAATGGCCTTGGTCCCAGGAACATCATTGGCACCCAGGTCACTCTGAAGTAGGCCCTGTGTGGGCCCTAAGCAGCCTAGGAAGGGCCTGAGTCAGGGGCAGAGCCAGCGATCGGAGGGGTCTGAGAGTGGAGCTGGCGATTGGGGGAGTCTGGGGGTCCCCTGCCCAGGCCTGCAGCCTCTGTGAGAGGCTGTAGGCCTGGGCAGGGTAGAGCCGGCCACTGAAGTGAACTACAGAGGAAACACCTTTTCTGACCACTCATTGGCTAAGCTCCCTGTATGCCACTCATAATATTCTTAGTAATTTGGGTAATAAGAATCCAAAAATGTGTTCTAGGGTTTTCCACCTCACTCCTGGAGAAAAAGCGAAGGTCCGCTGCTGGAGGGCTAAGAAATGTCATATCCTGCCCTGGACAGTTTCGCTCAGTGGATAGAACTTTGGCCTGCCCACTGCAGGGTCTGGGTTCTGACCAAGGGCATGTACCTAGGTTGTAGTCTCCTCCCTGGCTGAGGCCCAGATCAGAGCATATGCAGAAGCAACCAATCAAAGTATTCCTCTCACTTTGATATTTCTCTCTGTCTTTCCCTTTCTCTTCCACATTCTCTAAAAATCAGTGGAAACATATCCTCAAGTGAGGATAAAAACAAGAAAGAAAGAAATGTCATATCCTATGAAAGACACATCTTGAAAATACCTAAAGAAAGTTGTCATTTTTTTCATGGTGAAGGGACTGGAGTCCGTGTTGATGAAAACACCTTGGTGGCTGTGGTGACTGGCAGTGGCTGTAGCAGTGGTGATGGGGCTGGTGCCTTCCCCTGATCAGCCCAGTCGTCTCCCACAAAAGGAGGCCAGACTGCAGCAAGTGCGAGCAGAAAGTGGGCCTAAGCCATCAGCAGGAGCCCTAAGGGCTCCCAGTATGGGAGAGGGGGCAGGCTGGGAAGAGGACCCTTCCCCCTAGTGCATGAATTTCAAGCACTGGGCCCCTAGTATAGTATAAAGAGCTGTAATCAAAGTAGGCTGCAGGTGTTTTGGGAGAACAAAGGAAGTACAGAAAATTCTAATAAGAAAGACTTCACAGAGGAGATAAGCCTGAGCTTAACTTTGGGGGAAGCACTCCAAATGCTAAAGAAAAACACTATTAATATTTTAAGGGTGTTTGTTTGTTTGTTTGTTTTGTTTTGTTTTTGACTAATGAAGGAGGAGAGAGACGAACATACACTTTTTAATTTAAAAAGTGGGAGTAGAATTTAATCAGGGGAAAAAGAGAATGGAATTGGGAGAAAGAGCATTCCAGGCAGAGGGAGCTCGGAAGTAAATAAAAGCAGGATGTGTTCCAAGAACGACAGATAGTTTCAATATGCTTGGTGTGTCATAGTTTGGCAGAAGGAGGAAGGTACAGACCTGATGGAGAAAATTTTTGTCTACTCACCATGAACAATTTTGTTTTGTTTTTAACCTGAACTCTCCGGGAAGCCCTCAAAGGATTTAAAATCATGTAGTGATGTAATCAGCATTGCATTTTTAAAAGATCACCCTGAAGGTTGGCCAGAGAATGAGAATGGAATGAAAGAGGAAAACTCTGTAGGCAGGACTAATGCAATAATTCAGGGAAGAAATGATGAGTGCTTGAACTAAGGGCAGTGGCAGAAAAGGTCATGGTAAGAAAACTGGCGTGAGAGCCAGGAAGGAGACAGAACTGATGACACTTGGCAAGTGGTTGGTGACTCTAGGACACTCAGACTTCTGGTTTGATCAACCGCGTGGGTGGTGGCACTTAAAATAGGAGCATAAGAGGAGAAGCAACAGGTTTGGAGGATGAGGAGCCATGAGGAGGGTATCCCAGTGGAATACCACTATGAGAAAATTATTCATGCAACAAATATCTATTGAGCATCTACTATGTAAAAGACAATGTTTCTAGAGAGTGATCAACAGATTATAAGATAAGGGCAAGGGTGTGCAAGAGTTTATTTACAATAGAGAGAGAATTAGGGTGACTTAGGAAAAATGAGAAGGAAAAGAACAGAAAGATCAGCATTAATGGGAACAAGAGAATGGAGGTTGCATCTGAGAAGCATGAGAAAGTAACTGATCTAAATATCCAAACAGTATGTTGACCTAACATTGCTTCAGTATAAATGAATGCTGCAGTCCCAGAGAGTTTCAAAGCTGGTGATGTAAGTTCTATCATTCTTCTTCTACATAGGTTCTTGTATATTCCCTTTCATTTCCATTGCTATTACCAGAGTTTAGACACTATCTTCCTATTCCCTTAATTTGTATATCCCTTCCTGCTTTGTTTGTATTTTTAAAAGATGTTTCCTTCTTTACATCATATAAGAAAAAAAAAGAAAGAAAAGAAAAAAGAAAGAAATTTTAAACATAGCACACTTGTAATGTTTGAAGATAAACACTGTTAATATTTTAGGGTGATTTTTTCTTTTGTGCCTAATGAGGGGCGGGATGAAGAAAACATACACTTTTTAATTTTTTAAAAAAGGATCATATTATATACTTTGATTTTTAACATGCTTTTATAAAATTAAACAGTGCAATATGGGCTTCTTTCTCTGCTCTTAAAGATTCCTCTATAATGTAATTTTTAATGCCCTTATAGTGTTATATTGTATTCTATTAAGTTGTTTTCATTTTTTGGTGTTAAGAACAATTCTGACCATTTTAGCATTATGCTATCTTTTCCTTCTCTAATTTCATAACATTTATTGTCAGTGTTACTTATTTTACCTACCACAAGCTACTTTATAATATTTTTACATTGTTTTTTAAACTTTTTATAAGCTTGTATTTTGGTTTTAGCAAATACTGTGTGTATTAGTCAGCTTAGATTAGTTATGCTGCAGTAACAAACAACCCCCCAAATCTCAGTGGCTCACAACAATAAAAACATTTATTTCTCACTCATCATATTTTATGTTGACTACAGGTTGGCTGTGGATCAACTTCACATCCTCTTCACTTTGGGGTCTGGGCTGAAGGGGCAGCCTCTATCTGGGACAGCTGTTTTTGTGGCAGGGGGCAAAGAATGATGGTGGAGTCATGCGATGACTCTTAAATTCTCTGCTTAAAATTGTACATCACTCCCATTCATATTTTACTGGCTGAAACAAGAAACATGGTTAACCCTGATGTTAGTGGGTGGGGAAGTATAATCCTCTCACTTAGAGAGACAGAGAATCATTGGAAGCAATAGTAAAATCCACTTCAGCTCTAAATTCCTAGGAATACATGTACAGTATTTTGCTTGTTCTTTCTGTATCATCTGTATGAACTAGCTAGGTTTTGTGAGCTGAAATAATTAAGTAGCTTTATTTTTCTTACTGTCTTTCAAATGAATGGCATCCCCTTCCGCAAGTATGAATTTCTGGGGGCAGATCTTTTTCTGGGGGAAAATCAGAAAGATTTTCTTAAAATTGTGAGGTGTTCTCACAGTCTTTTCTTCATGACTTAAAGGGTGTAACTTGTTCAAAATAAAAACTTTAATCCCTCATTCAGTTTAAAGCAATTTCTCTTCCACAACTATTAATCAGACCTAGATTTGGACACTTTTGTGAAAGTGTCTGCCTTTCTCTATTGTCCAAGTCCTATGGTGCCAAAATGGTTCAGGCCCTCGGTCTCACAGATGCAGAGTTGCTGGTTCTTTTTCTCAGGGGATGATTAGTGAGTTGTTCAAAGACTTTCAGCTAGACATACTCACTGCACTGCTTTCTGATGTGGTCAAGCATTTTCCAGCGGACCCCACAACTGTTCCCACAGCTCTTGCTTCTGGCGTTACACTTTCTCTTAGGGCTATCTTGTTACACACACATGTCTCTAGAATGAAGATGCATAAGATAAGTTCACCATTATTTTTAAGAAGCACAGACTTGTGAAACAGCAAACAAGACTATGAAGTTCAGAATTATGGTTACCATGAATGAAAAGGATTACAATATCAAAGGAAAGCAGCTGTGAAAACTTACCTGTCCCCTCCATACCTAGAAACTGTGATCCATTGGGAAAAAGCTACACTTAGAAAGATCAGAGAGTTCAGAACTCAGAGTCATTCCCCAGTTTAGTTAGACTTATCTTTATCTGTCATTAATCTAGAAAGCAATGCAGAGACCAGGAGTAATATTTCAAATCTTGGTGGCAAGCAAATGAAAAACAGATTGAACAAATTTGGCTTGTGATTCATTCTACAATTTAAAGCCACTGTCTTTTAATTTAATCTTTTGAATGAAACTAGGGTAGGTTTTCATACTTGTACTGTACTTGAATCATGAACCAACCTACCCTGAAGGCTGAAGGCTGTGTCTGGTGCTGTTTGTTGGCACTAGATAACACTGGGTACTATGACATTATGTTCCCAACAGTGTTAATTATACGGGTTTTAGAATAGAAACATAGAGCAGAAAATCAAAGAAATTCACCACAAGTGAGCCAACGACAGGCCACCAGCAGCAGAGTCTTTCTTTGTTGGGGGTAAAATCCACTGAGATATTGATGAGCTATTGAAACCCAGGATACTTTAACGGCCTATGTAGTTGATAACAGAATTTTCCCCCCAATATCTTATCAAAATTTTCAAATATACCAAAATTGGATAAAATTGTAGTAGCCTCTCCTGTGTTTATTACCTAGAGTCTATAACTAACATTTTGCTATATTTGTTTTATTATATAAATATTTACCTATCCATTCATACATCTATCCACTAATACATCTTATTTTTTATGCATTTCAATATAAGTTGCAGACATCAGTACACTTCACCTCTAAACACTTCGGCATGCCTAGTCTTAACTAGAGTTCAGTATTCGTTCATATTGTTGTTTTTTGTGGGGGGTGGTGGTGTGGTAAAATTACATGCAGTGGAAAATGCACAAATCTTCAATGTGCCCTTTGTCAAGTTTTAACAAACTTGGAACCTTGAGTTTTAATCTCGAATTAAAAGAACTATATTTTACTTCCAGGGTTGCATATTCAAAAGATTTCACTGAAGTTCAGCAGTGTTTTCATAAGTTTGAGTTTCCAAGATCACCAGAGGGATAAACTACAGGCTACCACCACCCGCTCGAATAGCTTCCACTCATTTAACAAATACACCGGCAACAGCAGACTGGAAGATACAGTAAGAATGGCACAATTTTACAATGGCATCCAAAATACAAAAATACCTCAGGGTGAGTTTACAAGAGAAATGTGTAACATAAATAAAGGAAACTATAAATCTACTGAAAGATAAAAGGTTTTAATGATACGAAAAAAATAGCGTATTTCTTAGCGGAGAGATTAAACATTGTAACACCTGTCAGTTCTCCCAACTTCATTTATAGGTTTAAGAACATTGAAATGGAAATACCAATGGTACTGTATCTCTATCATATAATGAAATGATTACAAAATTTATGATAGAAAAGTCTAGAGTAGAGGAATAAACGGTGGTCTAACCTATGACATAAGTACATGTGCAATAATCCCAGCAGAAGGTGATGGTGCTGGGAATAAAGAAGCAATAATGAAAGCGGTGAGAGTGGTCAGATTCTGAACATTTTAAAGAAAGAGGAAACAGAGTTTGATGATGAACTAGATATACAGGATGAGAAAAAGAAAGAACTCAAGTGATGCTAAGGGTTTTTTTTTTTTGTTTCTGTTTTTGTTTTTGTTTTTTACCCGAGTTATTTACTGAGATATAGAAGATGGGAATAGAATACGAGGGAAAAGGAGGGAATTAAGAGTTTGACTCTAGCCCCACTGGTGTGGCTCAGTGTCAAACTATGAACTAGAAGGTCACAGTTTGATTACTGGTCAGGGCACATGCCCTGGTTACAGGCTCAATCCCCAGTGGGGGGTATGTAGGAGGCAGCCAATCAATGATTCTTTCTCATCATTGATGTTCTCTCTCTCTCTCTCTCTCTCTCCCTCCTTTCCTCTCTGAAGTCAATAAAAAATATATACTTTCAAAAGAGTTTTACGTTTTCAATGTTAGTTTTTAGTGTACATTACCCATTCAGGACGAAATGTGAAGTAGGCTATTGGATATTAAGATGTAGAGTCAGGAGAGTGAAGAAATGCAGGCCCACACTAGAGTTATTAGCACAAGATAAGGTCATCTAGGGCGTAGGGGGAAGTAAGGAAAAGGTGAAGAGGTCTGAGGACTGAGAACATGGGAGACAAACAGAGGTGTTTCCCAGATTCCTCTTTGAGGAAGGATTGGAGACCTCGCTGTAGGGAGACCAGTCAGCAGGCAGGTCCAGTTATCGGATCCTTCAGGAGCTTTCTCAGCTGAAAGAGTCTCCTTACCCAAAGTCCTGCCTTTCCCAGGCAGCCCAAATCCAGTGCCTGAGCAAGCCTAGGGTACAAAAGTTGTCCAATTGCAGGACAACTCTGACCAGTACTGTTTGTTCCAGGCACCCCACTGGGTAGATCGCAGTGTTGTGGGCCCTGCACTGCAGATTGACTTCTTTCTCCCTGTTCCTGCTTTCTTCTCCTTCTCTTTCTGGGTATCGATCCCTAAGACACATCTTGTACACTAAGCTCTGTCTCAGTATCTGCCTCCACAGAATTAAACCTACAACCTAAAAATAAGGAGAGACCACCTAAGAGTTAAAGGGGGCTTTCGAAGCAGGAGAATAACCAGAAAAGGTTGTGGCTTAGAAGCCAGGAGATGTTCCCAGGGGTTCTCCTGTGTCAGAGATCTCTGGATGCTCCCTCGATATCTGTTCTTGTCTTGTTCTGGTTCTTTCAACGCTAAGTAATTTTGGGTTGTGTCCTGAACAGCTAAAATATTATAGGGCTCTGGGTATCACTAAAGTCTTATGAAGGATGTTATTTTTATTTTAGCAGGTCATTGAACTGGTTGAGTTCAGGCTATCAATTTTGACCACTCTTTTGGGTTTGGGGCTGCCTTCAGTTCTGGCTAGAGGATATTGGAAGATTCAAAATCGAAAAGTCACCACCAATTTAGTGATACTTAAAGTTCTTATCTTCTTCTCCAATCCGTCTGCTACTGTTTACTTTTCAGAGTCTGAATATAGCTGTTTCATGCATCCCGTCTAGATTTTATAGTTGTGTTCAGTGGGTGAAACAGATGAATCGTGCTTACTGTATCTTACCCAGAACAGAAACTAGCTGAATTATTTTTAAATGTATGCCCTCAATTTCTATAGAGGTTAGATAGAAGAAATGACTATACAAAGAATGGCTCTGAGTTTCTAATAAGTTCTTATGATGTGTCAGGAGAAGAAGAAGGAGAAGGAGGAGGAGGAGGAGGAGGAGGAGGAGGAGGAGGAGAGAAAGAATGGGTCAAACAGGCTGTATAATAAATCAATGAATAAAGTAACCTCACAGGGTGACCTGATCAGAAATTCCTAACCGGGAAAATCATGGTAGGTGGTCACATCTCAGGCCTATAACTTCCCTAGTAAAATGTTACCTCTGCCTTAAACAAGCAAGCCCTGTCCACTGCTTCTGTGCATCTAGATTAATATGCCTTTGAAATACAGTATTTCTTTTTCAGACTTCTCAGAAGCATAACCACCCTCAAGAGAGCACAAAATCTTGTTAACTATCTTATAATCAAATCCTAGAAATTTCTCTGCCTTGCTTTCTCTCATGTAATCTTCCTATGCTCCCTCCTTAATTCCAAATGCATAAAAGAAACCACAAACTATCATTCTGGGAAGCATTTTTCTCAGTCTGTTGAGATCTTCTTGCTTCTAGGCATGTCTCCTGTTTTGCTCAAACTCGATTAAACTCACAAAAAATGTCTACAGCCCAGCTGGTGTGCCTCAGTGGTTGAGCGTCAACCTATGAACCAGGAGGTCACAGTTAGATTCGGGTCAGGGCACATGTCCAGGTTGTGGGCTCAATCCCCCAGTGTGGGGCAGCCAATCAATGATTCTCTCTCAGTGATGTTTCTCTCTCTCCCCTTCTCCCTTCCTCTCTGAAATCAATAAATAATGTATTTTTAGAAAAATTCTACAGGTTTGATGTTCTTATATCAACAATGGAGTCACTTTTGGTAAGCCACTGTCACCAAACCAACACTTAATAACTAACCTAACTGCAGTTCCAGAGTGGAACTTTAAACCAATCATCCCTGGTGAGGTAATCAGCCTAAGAGACCTCCTGCTTCCCCCTAAGAGAAGGTGTCCTTCCCTAAAAGAATCTACTCTTTTAACTTCTTCTTTGCACCCTCTTTCTGCCCAGGGAAACCTTCCATTTTGTACTATTTATCAGGGCACCTTTCTAGTTTCTAGATGGGATGCTGTCAGATCCTGAATCACTTACTAAAGCCAATTAGATCTTCAAATTTACTCTGTTGAATTTTGTTCTTTAACAGATCTAGCCTGATGCATTATAGGATTTAAAGTTCTCAGATGGTATTACGAAGCTGTTGGGAATGTGGGAAAAGCATAAACCAAGGAATTAAGCAGTCCTGAATTTGAATCTACGTTGGAGAGTGAACTAATATAAAGCTCACTGAAAAACTTAAGTCATATCATGCATATAAATTTCCCAGCATACATAAAATAGAAGATATATGTTTATTCCACTTCCTTTTATGATTTAATTTTAGGGAAAAATTGCTTAAAGAAATAGTATGCTTTTTTTGATCATGTGGTAAGAATTACATGATGTGTGTGCATTTATTTTTTATTTATTGATTTTTAGAGAGACAAAGACACACAGAGAGAAACATTGATTTGTTGTTCCACTTACTTATGCATTCATTGCTTGATTCTTGTATGTGCCCTGTCTGAGGACTGAACCTGCAACCTTGGTATACTGGGACGATGCTTTAACCAACTGAGCTACTTGGCCAGAGTGGTGTGTATAATTCTTTATGCATATAGACAGGAGGCTCAGAGTTAAGTGTAATGAGAATCAGTATATTCATTTGTGTGTGGTATATTTGTCTCTGTGGGATAAAATGGCATTTTATTTTCCATTTGTTATTACAATAGCCAAATTGTATAATGTGACTTTTATGGTAAAATATTTTCAGCTTTTGGGATATAGATAGAACATAGCCATAAAAAAGCTAGTGTATCCTGTGCCTTTTAATTTATATGGTATTGCTACGTGTTTTATGTTCCTTAATTGAAAGTTTGCAGTTATTTCCTCATAAAATGAATCACTTAGAATTAAGAGATAGTTATTTCAGAGTCATGAAAACTTGGTCATGGAACAGTTACATCTTATACTTAAAATTTATATTTTGCAATTAGAGCTAGCATGTTAGATCTCAAAACTCTTCTTGCTCCTATGGATGACCTTATAAAAAACTTCTTATATAAGGTGCTGATAACACGTGGAGAATATTTTCCTGATGAAATAAGAAGATGGGATAAAATGTAGTTATATGATCTTCCTTCCTGCAAATGCTATTAGCATAGTCATCAGAGTTAACAGTATGCCTTTCTTTGTTAAACACTGTAGGAATTAGTTTATAGTCCAAAGACATTCATAGTAAGCACATGTTGCAGTAAACGACTCTGACTGAAAATAGGTTTGGTTAGATTTTGAAATAATGAAGTGTCTCATGCTTCTGATGAAAGCTCTCTCTTTTTCCTTCAGAATTTCCTTAGAAGGGGCCATTATTAAATAGAAGCATTTTCTAATTACAGACCCGATTTCTCCAGCTGGGTGCATGCCAATATGTTTTTAAAAGAGTTGTATGATTATGTTTGAGGCCAGATGTTTGAACAGTTTTGTTTTGTTTTTAATTTGCAGGCACAAGCTCACTTTCCACAGGGCAACCCAACTTCCTCATTATTGACTGAGGGCTGTTAGCGAAGACTTTAATTTTCCCCATTAATTCCATTGATGGCAGTGCAGCATGCACCAGCTTACTGAAGTGGAGGCAAAACTCAGCCTTTTAAAACTGGTTGGGCCAGTTTCAGTCTGTTCAGATCTCCTTTGGGCTTAAATGTGCTTATAATTTTCTACATCAAATGAAAGAGGATCAAAAAACCTATCTTACGTCCTCAGGAATTCCTCTCGAAATTCCTTTGGAATCCAGTGACGGCTCATGGACTCACTGCAGTGTGAGGGACATTCCTGTTTTCTCTATATTTTCTTATTCTTGTGAGGCTGAAAGGTATACACATACTCTTCAATTTAGGCAAATATGAATGACTGTAGCTGGAAATTAGGAAAGCTAGACTAAGAGCTCCTTAAATTAACATGATTTTAAGAGGAAGAGCACAGCAAATTATACAGAAGGAAATGCTCACGGAATAAGGGACTTATTAAGTAAATAAACACTTGATTATTTTAACTTGTTTAACAGAAGAATGGCTTGAAGAATGTTCATAATCAGTGGAAAGAAGGCAGTTACAGAACCCACATCCCAATCCAGCCTCACCATCAGCCCCGTGGCCCTCCAGTCTCACAGGGTTGGAGTTTCACAAGCTGACACAATACTGCCTTCCAGATGGACCTTCTTACAATCTATTCCTTCTTTCCCCTTATTTTCTTCCAACTTCAGTTTAAATATTATTTCCTAACACCTGGGAATAGGTTAGACGTGGTTTGCCTTATCCATTTCTAGTTGGCCTCGCAAACGATTGTGGGAGGTAATTAAGGCAGGTAATTACTAGTTTAGGAGACTGAACTAGAGATAAGGAAGGTAGCTCAGTTGGTTAAGAGCATCGTTTTCACCCAACTGGTGTGACTCAGCGGTTGAGCATCAACCTATGAACCAGGAGGTCACAGTTTGATTCCCAGTCAGGGCACACACCTGGGTTTCAGGCTTAATTTCCAGTGGGGAGCAGGAGGCAGCTGATCAATGATTCTCATCCCTGATGTTTCCATCTCTCTCTCCCTCTCCCTTCCTCTCTGAAATATATATATATATATAATATATATATATAATATATATTATATATAATATTATAATATCTATATAATATGTAGATATAATAATATATATCTATATAATAAAGAGTTAATAATATGCTAATTAGACCAGATGGTTGAACAACCTTCCAGAATGACCTTATGGAACAACCAGTGGGCAGAGCTGCAAGACAGCCAGGCCTGCGAGGGCCGAGTCCTTGCATGAATTTTGTGCATTGGGCCTCTAATATATATATTTAAAGAGCACTGTTCCCATACACCATTGCTTTGCTGCAGGCAGAACTATATCTATGGCTTATATTTGTGGGCATCATGGTTTATTTGAGCAAAAACTGAAGACAATTGCCAGGAAACAAGATGCAAAATGCTCTAAAGAATGTGTTTGCAATTCCTTTTATACATTTGGAGGGAATGTAATAAAAAGATTACATAGAAGTGGGAAAAAGCCAGGTGGGAAAATCTGGATGATTGAATTATAGGGTAGTTAACAAATTATGAGCTTCTTGACAGTGGTTACCTCCCAAACATCTGAAAAAGAGGATTACTCTGGCATTTTAAAGGGGTGTTCATTTAGATGCATAAGAACAATGGACAGAGCTTGCTTAAGGCAAAGAAAAACTTTCTAAATTATAGGCCTGAGGCATGACTATCCTCCCTGACCAGCCCAGCTAGGAATTTGTGGTCAGATCACCCTGTGAGGTTACTGTCGGTCACTGAGCATTGTCAGATTTATTATAGAACCCCTTTTCGTTCACAATTGTACTCACATTATTTTAGCAGATGTTTATTATATCTAAAAATCAGGTAGAGATGACTGAACAAGTTGTAGATGCTATGGGTAGGGGAAGACCAGTGTTAAATATGCGGGAGTTTGAGCAGTCGTTTCATTAATGAATATTTTTAGGTGTCGACGTGAGAATGTCCAAACCTGCAGAGAATTTTTATAAAAATTTATTTGAGGCAAACAGAAGATAACCTGCAAGCAAGACCTCAATAGACTGAGATAAATATTTACTGTAACAGCTGTTTGCAGCTTCTTTTATGCACTTGAAATTGAGGGATCATAAGGAAGATTACATGAAAGCAAAGAAGGGATTAAATTACAGGACAGTCAACAAGATTACGTGCTCTCTTGAGCATGGTTTTGGCTTATTACAAAGATGTGTTCATCTATGTGCACAGAAACAATGGACAGGACTTGCTTAAAGCAAAGATAACCTTTTACTAAAGAAGTTATACTCCTGGGGCATGACTACTCACCATGACCTGCCCAGTTGGTTTATGATCAGATCACCCTGTGAAGTTACATCCATAGAAGCCCCTGTTCATCTAGAGGTAATAACATATTTTAATTCTTACACAATACTAGTATCTTATCTGAGTGAACTTGGATAGTAAACACAAATCTCTCTGCACTTGATGACAGTATCAAGTAATGGGTGGGAATGTGTGCGCTATGAGATAAGGCTGTGCAGAAGACAAATTATTTCCCAGGCTTCTCCTAGAAGAAGTCAGAACCTTGGGAATGTCAGAGGCTAGTTTATGGTGGAGAGAAGGAGAAACACAAACAGTGAGGATTAAAGAGAGGCAGCATAAGAAAAGGTGTTTAGAGTTATGCACTGAAAAATTGTTATTGCTGTTATTAGGTCAGGATACTTGAGTTTAGCTACTAAATGTATCCAATGCCTTTAAGCAAGTCACTTTCATTGGGACACTTGTTATTCCTTTATATATGAACCAGGAGGTCGCTGTTTGATTTCCAGTCAGGACACCTGCCTGGGTTGTGGGCTCAATTCCCAGTAGGGGGTGTGCAGGAGACAGCTGATCAATGATTCTCTATCATCGTTGATGTTTCTATCTCTCTCTCCCCCTCCCTTTCTCTCTGAAATCAATAAAAACAATTAAAAAAAAAAAAAAAAAAAGAACATTTGTTCCCAGCTGATGTGGTTCAGTGGTTGAGTATTGACCCAGCTGATCAGAAGGCAGCTGATCATTGATTCTCTCTTATCATTAATGTTTCTTCTGTTTGGAAGACAAAATAGCTATTCTTCCAACATAGGCTGGATGGCATTGCTTCTTTTCAATATCTTATTTCTGAAAGGCAGAGTGGAGGAGGGAAGAATTCAGAGACAAGTGAGTTTGACTTTATTTTTACTCTCCAGAGTCTTTTTGTTTTTTTAAATAAACATACTAGGGGCCCAGTGCACAAAAATTTGTGCACTCAGGGGGGTCCCTCAGCCTGGCCTGTGCTCTCTCACAGTCTGGACCCCTCGGGGGATATCCAACTGCTGGCATGTCTGGCCAGCCTGGTGAGGGGCTGATGGCTATTTGCAGGCTGGTCAAGCCCCCCCAGTGGGGACCCTCACCCCATGGGGGTGTGGCCAGTCTGAGTGAGGGGTTGAGGGCCATTTTCAGGCTGCCCACAGCTCCCATTGACCCAACATACCAGCGAGGCTGGCTGGAATCAAGTTTCTGGGGTTTATTTATCTTCTATAATTGAAACTTTGTTGCCTTGAGCAGAGGCCCAGCTGGCCTAGGCAGGCAGTTTCAACTCCATCGCTGGTGCAATGGAAGCCTCCTGTTTGCTCTAGCTCTGTGGCTGCCGGCTGCCATCTTGACTAGGTTAATTTGCATACAGCCGCTCTGATTGGCTGATGGGCATGGCTTGGCTGGTGGGCGTGGCTTATGTGTCTCAGAGTGATGGTCAATTTGCATATTACTCTTTTTTAGATTAGATTTTACCGATTTTTTACAGAGAGAAAGGGAGAGGGATAGAGAGTTAGAAACATCAATGGGAGAGAAACATCAATCAGCTGCCTCCTGCACACTCCCTGCTGGGGATGTGGCCACAACCAAGGTCCATGCCCCGGACTGGAATCAAACCTGGGGCCCTTCAGTCCACAGGCCGACACTCCATCCACTGAGCCAAACCGGTTAGGGCTCTCTCCAGAGTCTTTATTACTTCAAGCGACTGCAGATAGTGCTCCCTGATTCAGTAAATATATCAGACCACTAATGAAACTCCTTCAAGAAGTTGGAGATAAAAAAAACCTATTCTTCTGCTCTTTCTTTTCTTAGCTAAACACCTTTAGCTCATTATTTTTCTTTAAACTTGCTTAGACTTTCAGCACAATTTTTCTATCTGTTTTTCCTTCATTGTCCTCTGTTTGCTTTGTTTTATCTTTATCTCTCTCTCTCTTTCTCACTCTCTCTCTCTCTCTCTCTCTCTCTCTCTCTCTCTCTTTGTATTTACAAATAGCGTCAAGTTAGATGGAAAGAATTTTATTTTTATGTACAATAACCTCTTTTCCCTTATATTGTCAAATAAAAAAATGACAACAGCCAACACAACAATAGCCATTCACTGTGAGGTGTGAATAAATCAAAATCATACCTTTTTTTGTCAGATCGGCGAAAATATATATATATATAATAATTAGTTTATGTGTGCCATAAGATAAAAAAACAAACAAACCTTGAAAATCATTGATTTAGGCCAAAGTGGGCAGTAGTGACATAAGTACACAGTGTAGTATAAACCATGTGCCACAAAGATAAGAAGCAAGTAGAGACACGCTCAGTTGGGAGGATCACACATGGCTTTGGAATGGATCTCTCTGTGAGGCACTTAGTTTGTGAGTCTGACACAAGAAGAATGGGAAATCCCAGGACCTCTTCTCAGGAGGAGGAAGAGCCAAGTTTCAGTGGAAAAAAAACATAAAGATAAAGCTGCAAAGGGCAGGTTAGGGCCAGATCATAGATGGTTCTGCATGCCAGGTGAGGCAGGAGCCTGTAACTCAGTGAACAGCTGGAAACTGCTGTAGATCCTTACCCAAGAAGTTACTTAAGTGTAGCTAAACTTTAGGAGGATAACTTCAATAAAAGGCAGCATTTAATAAATGTCATTAAAATATACAAAATGCCGTGGTAGTTGTAGGTTGAGGAGGAAAAAGATCTGGGAAGTTGTTCATTTTCAATTGGTGTAGAATAGATTTATTAGGCAATCATCGTCAGGGGGGAAAAAAGAACTAGGTCTGATTTTATGGAAAAGAATTGAATTAGAGATACTTCACTTCCTTGAAATTTATATTTCAGCTTATATGTGGACCCAAACAATTAGCATACCACCCACAAACCAAGCAATCCCTTCAAATACTAATACTTGAAGACATTTTAAAAATTATATAGTATTTTTAAAAATTATGTAGTATTTAGATATGCAAAAAGGCCAAGTTAAGGGTTAATATATATATTATTGATTTCAGAGAGAGGAAGGGAGGAGAGAAAAATAGAAACACTGATCTTCTGCCTCCTGCATGCTTTCTACTGGGGATCAAGCCCACAACCTGGGCATGTGCCCTGGCTGGGAATTAAACTGGTGACTTCCTGGTGCATGGGTCAGTGCTCAACCATTGAGCCACATTGGCTAGGCAAGAGTATGGTTTTTAAAATAAAAGAAAAAAGAAAAATCTACAGTAAGTTTTATTTTTTAGAGTTGCTGCTTTATCAATTAAATCAAGATGAAACAGTTATTAGATGACAATGTTGTTTTTATTTCTCCTTAAATTCGTTTCTGAGTTAACACAAATCTGACACATTGTCACCAAAAAAGAGGAACCTTCTTGCAGAGAACTGTGCAGCTGCCCTGGGGTCAATCTCTACAAAAAACATACTACCGTAATCTTTTGAAAATGCTGATAATGTAAACGCTAGTTAACTGAATTCTGGGTTTGATTGTAAATAAATCAGATTGTTAAAATAAAATGAAAAATTGGACTGGAATTCTCTTTCAAAAATTCTGATTTTAAAAACGCCTGGCTGATGTGGCTCAGTAGTTGAGTGTTGGCCTATGAACCAGGAGGTCATCAGTTCAATTCCTGGTCAGGGCACAAGCCTGGGTTTCAGGCTCGATCCCCAGTGGGAGGCATGCTGGAGGCAGCCCATGGATGGGATGTTTCTATCTCTCTATCCCTCTCCCTTCCTCTCTAAAATCAATAATAACAAAAACAATATTTATAAAACACATTCCTTACAATATGTATTTTTTTTTAATGAGGCAACATACTTGTTACCTAAGGAGATGCAAATTCCAAAACACTGAGTCATTTGCAATGACAAAGTCCACAAAACTCTCAAAAAGTAAGGTAGAGTATCATTCTGACTCAGAGCTAAGCTAGGAAATCCATCTGTCAGAAGGGAAAGGAGTTCAAGTTCATTATCAGTCAAATCAAAACAGAAAGAGCAGTAAGTATTTAATCCCGATAAGGGAGGCCAAAAAGGAGCAGTAGAGAAGTTAATGTTCCCAGATTGAAAGAACCTGTGAAGCCTCTGGGTTTGGTAAGAGGTGGGGCAGGTTGGGGGACGGTGGGTGGAGTGGTTACATTCCCCACCTGCCTGATTTCTATTATGTGATGCAACTCTTTAGATAGAAAACTCCTGAAGCATTCGTTAACCAGAGGTTTTGCCCTGATTATTTTAGAAGGAAATACAATATTGAAAATAAAACCTAAGAGAGAGCAGTTGTGCTACTGCTGGAGAGTAACCTCCTAAGCACTTGGTCACAGAGTTCTGGCTTCATAGGTCAGCTCCACCATTTACTAGGTGTTTGATTCGATGTAGGCGAGTCTCAGGAGCTGGGCTTTTGCTGTAGGTTGTATAGTAACTCGGTAGCTTGGAGGGCTGTTGGAGATGAGGGTTGAGGGGTAAGAAAGATGAGGACCTGAATCCATCATGCCCAACCATTGGCACTGCCTCAGGAGCTTGAGCAAGAATCTACTCTCTCAGAGCCTAAATATCCCTTTGAACAATGGGAATAAGATCCCTGAATAAGTCTACTGAAGATTAAAAAAAAATAGGTAAATGACATGAAGTGCTGGCTCCTAAATACTTAAGAAACATCTATAAACCTAAATGATACTGAAGGGGAAATACTAAATTAGGATATCCATTCCAAGGATATTTGTATTAGGGAAAGTCTTTTTCTTTTCTTTTCTTTTTTTCTTTCTATTAGGACAAGTCTTAACTCTGCCTTGTTCCTACAGAATTTTAGGTATGTTTAGTCCTAATTGCTGATGTTTTTTCTCCTCCAAGTACTTTAAAGAAGAGAAAAGCATAAACTATCATTACTCTGCTTATATTCTACACTAGAGGTCTGGTGCACGAAATTTGTGCACATTAAAAGGGGATTAATTACAGGAAATATTTTAATATTGCTATTTGCCCTTTCTCTATAATAGAAGTGTCAGAGATTAAATAAAATTAGTAAAACGTATATGAAAATCTTCCTCCTGTCAGAGTCTGGGGTGCACCATGGAACCCAGAGTCAAGTCTTCAACCACCCACGTGCACCTCAAAATCGCTTGAGACCCAAACCTGGACGGTCCCCCTTCATTGGGCTAGATCCAGACCCGGCCGGTCCCAACCTGTCAAGCCCTGCCAGGTGGGGTCGGTGCAGCCTCAGGTCCCCTGCGTGCCAGGGCAGGGGGGCACAGCCTGAGGTCCCCCATCAAGCCCTGCTGGGCAGAGGGAGTGGTCTGTGATCCCCCAGCCTGGTGCCAGGGCAGAGGGCACACGTTGAGGGCCCATGTCAAGTCTTGCTGGGTGAGGGACACAGCCTCAGGTCCCCTGGCCTGGGGCCAGGGCAGGAGGCATGGCCTGAGGCCCCCCGGCCTGGCACCAGGGAAGAGGGTGCAGCCTGAGTTCCTCTGGCCTGGTGCCAGGGCGGGGGGAGCAGCCTGAGGTCTCCTGTCAAGCCCCATGCAGGAGGTGGGTGGGCGCGCAGCCTCAGGTCCCTGCTGATTGCTCCTTTAAGGCTCGTTATGGGAACTTAGCCTCAGCTGTGGGTGCAAATTGACCAGAGTGATGGTCAATTTGCATATTCCCTCTTTATTGTATAGGATAGTTCAAATGCAAAAGGCTGGGCTTTCCTGCAGAGCACTTAAAACCAGGTGATGCTATCACACCCATTAGTGCACCCAGCACACACTCAGAGAACAGGAGCTTCATTCTACTTAGTAGTTTTCTTCCATCCTTGGTCCCTGAGGAGATGAATTGCTCTAGAAGCCTTTATTCACTGCTGTCCTATAGATGGCAAAATATTAGAGCAGTCCTCCTGTCCTTCCTCACACCACGTTTAGAACTAAAATGACAACCAAAGAGAATGTAAGCTGCTAAGGTAACTCAATGCTCATATGTTACCTCAGAGTAAAGGAAAAGTGTAAATGCTTTAGAACCTGTGCCTTCCTTGCATGCCAGCTTCACCACCTCCCCTGCCAGAAGACTCAGTTCCTAGAAGTATTCATGTTAAATCAAGCATTTTATCAGTCTGATTCTATTCATCTAAATAACTATGAAGATATTGTTTTTGCTTCTGGTCAAGGTGGCAGATATGTAAACATGAAACTTAGAATCTCCCACCACTTCATCAGAATTACAACTAAACCACAGAACAACCATCATTCAGAACCGCCTGAAATCAACCCAGACAGAAGTCCTATAACTAAAGATATAAAGAAAAAGCCACATGAAGCTGGTAGGAGGGGCAGGGACACAAAACAAGCTGGTCCCACACAGGGGTCAGTTAGAGATCAGGAGTGATATCTGGGCCATGGAGGACTCCCCAGAATGTCCAGTGGGCCCAGCCCCATACCAAAATAACCAGCCTAGGTTCCAGTGCTGGGAAGAAAAGTCCCCATAACCTCTGGCTGTAAATACCAGTGGAGATTGTGGCTAAGTCAGGGGCTGCTGGAGTCTCAAGCATTTCTCTTAAAGGACCACACATGAACTTACTTACTCAGACTCACTTCCTTTGAGCTCCAGTGCTGGGCAGCAGCTTGAAAAGCACCAGGGATATTGGGAGGAACTGAAGTGTCTGGCTTCAGGACCAGAATGGAGAGGGAACTTTCATCTAAACAGAGGTGCTGGCAGAGGACATTGTTCTTTCACCGAGTCCTCACATACAGAGCAGGCAGGCAGGTTCCATGTCTGTGTCCCTATCAACCTGGCTCACTCTCTTTGCCCTGCACTGAGATCCCAGTCCATCCAACTATTGTGCCCATCTGAGCCATTTCCAATGGCTTTCATACAAATGGCCTCTCTTAGCTAAAGATATCCAGGGGTCCTCAAACTACGGCCTGTGGGCCACATGCGGCCCGCCGAGGACATTTATCCGGCCTGCTGGGTGTTTTAGCCGCCTTGTCTTTTTACTTCAAAATAAGATATGTGCAGTGTGCATAGGAATTTGTTCATAGTTTTTTTTTTTTTAAACTATAGTCTGGCCCTCTAATGATCTGAGGGACAGTGAACTGGCCCCCTGTTTAAAAAGTTTGAGGACCCCTGATCTAGACCTTCCTAAAATCTCTCAAACAAGCAGCATCTGTACTCTATGTATCCCCTACCTCCTGCCAAGTGGCCCCAGGCCTGGCACAAGTGGCATCCAGCCTTGGTTTTCAGTTTGGCCTTTCCTCGGCACCTCAGCCTTTCCTGGGCACCTCCAAGCCCAGCACAAGTAGCAGCCATCAGCAAATTCTCTGTAGCTCATGTCAGGTGGTAGCCCCAGGCAGGGCCCAGACAGAGGCTGACCTTGGCCTGCACTTTCTGGGAGGCCCCAGAGACAGTGCATCTGATGGAAAGCTTCAGACCATGCTGGATTACAACCCATAGCCTTCATGAGCAATGTCCTCAAGGGGCAGTCTTGGCAGGCACCAAATCCCCTCTGAAGTCCTGCTCCTCTGCTGTACTTGCAGCTGGTTCTCAACGCCAATCACCCTGGGGGTCAATCCCTCCCAGTGATGTGCTAACAGCAATCAAGGCTTACTAGTAGCTGCAACAAGAGGGTGCATACAACCCACACAGGAGGCACACCTAGAGTGCCCATCTCAGATGAGTGGGGGAGGCTGTGCCATTGGAACCCATAGGATACCTACTACATAAGGACCCTTTACCAAGACAGGGAAACATAGCAGCTCTATCTCATACAAAGAAACAAACACAGGCTGGCAGCCAAAATGAGGAGACAAAGAAAGAAACAGGTCACAATGAAAGATCAGGAGAAATCTCCAGAAAAAGAACTAAATGAAATGGAGGCAAACTAACTACTTGATACAGAGTTCAAAACACTGGTTATAAGGATGCTCAAGGAACAAGGAACTTCAACAAGATTAAAACAAAAATGTAAACCATAAACAAGAATCAGTTAGAAATAAAGAATACATTAACTGAAATAAAGAATACATTACAGGGAATCAATAGTAAAGTACATGAAGCAGAGGGTCAAATCAGTGATTTGGAAGATAAGGAAGCAGAAAACATCTAATCAGAACAGGAAACAGAAAAAAGAATTTTAAAAAATAAGGATAGAGTAAGGAGCCTCTGGGACAAAATTAAGCATACCAACATTCACATCATAGGTATACTTGAAGGAGAAGAGAGAGAGAGCAAGAAATTGAAAACCTATCTGAAAAAATAATGACAAAAAACTTCCCTAACCTGGTGAAGAAAATAGACATACAAATACAGGAAGAGCAGAGAGTACTAAACAAGATGAATCCCAAAATGCCCACACCAAGACACATTATAATTAAAATGTAAAATATTAAAGACAAAAAAAAACTCTTAAAAGCAGCAAGAGAAAGACAGTTACAAGGGAGCTCCCATAGAATGTCAGCTGATTTCTCAACAGAAACTTTGTAGGCCAGAAGGAATTGGCACCAACATAATCAAAATGATGAAAAGTATGGACCTATAACCAGGATTACTCTTTCCAGCAAAGCTATCATTTAGAAGCAAAGGGCAGCTAAAGAGCTTCCTAGACAAAAATAAGAAAGCTGGAGTTCATCATCACCAAACAAGTATTATAAGAAATGTTAAAGAATCTTCTTTAAGAACAAGGGGGAAAAAGATAAAAAATGTCAGTAATAAAATGGCAATAAATGCATATCTATCATAAATTACTTTAAATGCAAGTGGATAAAATACTCCAATCAAAAGACATAAAGTGATCAAATCAATAACAAAACAAGATCCTTACATATGCAGTCTACAAGAGACTCCCTTCAAACTGCAAGACACACACAGACTGAAAATAAAGGAACGGAAAAAGTATTTCATGAAAATGGAACCAAAACAAACCAACAAAAAGCTGGGATAGCAATACTTATACCAGAGAAAATATACTTTGAAACAAAAGCTATAGCAAGAAACATTGGGGGGGGGGAGGGGGGGAACAGATCAGCCAAGGGACTTTTGGTGCATGCATTTAAGCATAAATAATGGACACAAAACACTGGGGGGTAGGGGAGGCAGGCAGAAGG
>PVJC01007787.1:0-50384 GCA_004026665.1 Murina feae
CTGGGAGCTTGTGGCTCTCTCCGTTTTGGAAAAGAACCGCGACCTCCGGTACCAGCCCTTCCCCGAGCCCGTGCGCGCGCCTCCGTACCTCTGTACTTTGCTTCCGCCACTCCTCTGAGTCTCAGACTCTTCTCTAGTTGTAGGATTTTCACTCAGCCAGCCGTCCTGTGGGTGTGAGTGGTGTCCGTGTGTTCTTTTCATGGTTTTTCTGAAATAGTTGTTCACAGCTGCATATACGGTATCTACCCTATGCCGCCATCTTGTTTCTCTGTGCATGCTTTCTTTAAAATTTTTTTTTTTAAGTGAGATAAGTCTTTTTTTGTAGGACCTTGTGATCATGAAGTGTTACATAAAAGGTGTTTAATAGTAGTGCTTTCAAAGACTTTTCTGGGAATACTAAGTAGCCTTGTAAACTTAGTAAGAGTAGGTAAGAGTAAAATAGGTTAAGTTTAATGCATTTTATCTCTGGCATATTGCCATTCTTTGAAAATAGTTTATGTATTTTATGAATTCCAAGGTTATGAATATTTTAGTCATGATTCAAGAAAAGGTCTTTTAGGCAATAATAGATGTAGTTATAGCAAATCATTTTCTTTCTTACTGTCTAAGAGACTGGCAATTAATAGGTATTGGATAATAAATAAAACAGTTGTTGGTAGCAGTTGGCCAATCCAAACTTTCTTTTTTTTTCTTATCTTCCTGTTTCCTTCTACTTCTCTTAATCTACTTTTCCCTGTAGTTTTTTTTCTTCCATCTTTACTGCTTTTATATACCAAGGATACCTATTATAATTCATAGCTATTGTTTATGTCCACTAGTAACACTCAAAGCGAGGGGAAAAAGCCACCTATTAATAGGGTTTGAAGTCAGTTTTTAAGGTATAGGTGGTAGCTTATTTTTTCTTTTTATGTAGTGCTGGATAACACTCAGCCCTCTCACCCCCTCCCCCCTTTTTTAAATAAAGCAAGACTGTCATTTCAAGGAAAGCAACTTACAGCATTTGTTGTCAATAAAAATTTCAACTTTTCAGAGGAAAATTAGAATGTTGGAAAATTTGTATCTGCCAGTGTGAGCTGGACAGCTTCCCAATACGTAAAGACCTTTCTGATGAGGTCAGTGATCATATTAATGAATGTGATGATTCCTATATCGTAAAATAAAGTATGTCAGCATTTGACAAATGAATGAAGTAACAAAAAAATTCATTCAAAATATATGCCAATAGATTTTAAATTTAGCAAAGTATTAAAAGTTTATTGATAGACTTTTAGCTTCCTCCTTGCAAAACCATAAGAGACTGCCATCTGTCAGGTTTTGGTATAATAAATATATTTTTCAATGACATATCTGGCAAGGATCAACATTAACCAAAACAGCATATCATAGATTGAATGCAGAAAGAGATGTGAGAATCCAGTTGTGTTCCTCACTAAAGATTTTTGTGTTGAAAAACAGGTATTTTGCATAAAAATGTTATTTTTGTTAGCATATAATGGGCCATATAAAATTTATGAATAAAATTTTAAAATGTTTTAGATGTCTTAATTTTAATGTCTAATCCAAAATATTGATAAATGTGAACCACATAAATTTGAAAGGTCATTGAGGTCCTTAAGGATTTAAAAAAGCAAAGAAGGCCCTAACTGGTTTGGCTCAGTGGATAGAGCATCGGCCTGCGGACTCAAGAGTCCCAGGTTCGATTCCAGTCAAAGGCATGTACCTTGGTTGCAGGCATATCCCCAGTGGGGAATGTGCAGGAGGCTGATCAATGTTTCTCTCTCATCGATGTTTCTAACTTTCTATCCCTCTCCCTTCCTCTCTGTAAAAAATCAATAAAATATATTAAAAAAATAAAAATAAAAAAGCAAAGAGGTACTGACACCAAACATTTAAATATCCTTGCAGCAGAGTACTATATTACAAATGGAGATGAGGAAAGGGTACTTGATTATCTTTGCCCATGCTCCCTGGACAAAGCATCAACATTCAACCACTCAATCCAATGAGGAAGTATCCAGGCTCTGGAAAGAAAGGAAATTAGGGTTGAAACTCATATGGACTGCTCTCTTCAACTTAGCATATTAACTAGCAAATTATAGGTATTCACTGCTTTAATATTTGATCACTGAGTATGTAAGGAAGACCTTTTTCTTTGGGAGACTTAGAGGTATGTGGTTGTTGCTTTTCTAGAAAATGTCAAAGACCAGTTGGAAGGAGATGGTTAATTAATTGCAATAATAGACATGGTTGAAATGGAAACTATTGATTGAAGGAGAAAACCTCCAGACTGAGGGAGATCATGTAAGAGAAGGAAGTTTATATTAAGAAAGTTGAATTTACGCAAACATTTGTTGAATGTTTCCTTAAGGGAAATAGATGAAAGGAATTACATTATTTAGAGACCTCAATGAGAAATATCAGCAAGCTCTTCACACCTCTTCCTCCTGAGAGGATCTTTAAGGTTGGAAGAGGGTTATCTGGAGGCTTTTTCCAGTAGAACCACATTGCTCTGAGACCCCTACATAGACAGAAAATAGGTTTAGCTTAATCATCCAATCTTAGAGAATGGCATTAGTGCCAGAATTACATTAAACAATAATGGTTGCCAGTTTATGTTTAGTGTGAAAAGAACTTGGGCTTGGACCTAGGTAATTGTATTGTAATCTTTTTTGTAAATAGTATCCATTATTTTTAAAGATAGGTTAATGTATTTCAGTGCTACTATTAAATAGTATATGAAAGTACTTAAGATGGTAAAGAAAGGGTCTCAGAACCTACTGTTCACAGGTATGAAAGTTTAGACATGATACAAACCACCACCTGACCCACAGAAGTTTTTTATTTGACTTGCACAGTGTTTTAGAGATGGGAAGGTGCATAGAAATCTGGTTTTCCAGCTCCTCTTGGAAAAAGAAAATCATTCAGTCTGTTAAAAGTGGGCCTGCCTTCTAGATTGATAGTAATCACCTGGATCTGGTCTCTCTTCACTTCCCCTCCTCTCCTTTCCCGGAACTCCCATCCCCTCCCGGCAGCTAGGCCCCATCATTCCTTATTGCCTTCACACAGCCCACTTTATTCATTTGATTTCCCTGTCCTGCTCTACTAGATGGTTGAATAAGAAATTCCTAATCTAGCCAGCTGTTTAATACAGAATCTCAGGGGATCCCTCTTACCTGCACCAGCTACCCAAGGTACAGTATTTTCTATTTAAGGATTGTCAAGACAGTGAATCTTAAGGGTTCTCATCATAGGCAAAAATTTTTTGTAACTATGTGAGGTGAGGTGATAGATATTAACTAAATTCATTTGGCAATCATTTAAAAATATGCACATGTATCAAACCATTGCGTTGTACACCTTAAATTAAAATATTATGTGTCAATTATCTCTCAATGAAACTAAAAGAATTTTGGCTCTAGGATCCAACAAAAGTCATCATATTGAAGAATCTCAATATTTATTTCCAGGATGATCTGCTATTGCCAATGTGTCTTAGTATTTATTTTATTCTTACCTAGTAACTTATGTGAAGAAGTAGTCATGTGCCCAGTCCATTCTCATGATCTTTTCAGACATTTAAACACTTAAGGATATTAAAATGCACTACTTGGGTTTTATTTCTTTGGGGGAATAGATAGCAAATGTCTTAAAATTTGAAAGTTTAAATAGCCAGGCCAGCTACCACATTGTTTCAGGTGTTTTTGCATCCTCTGGCTGTAATAGTGTAGATCTCAGAAAGTGTTAACTAATCAGTTTGCTCTTTTAGACATGTTACTGCTAATACAGAGTGTTAACAAATACTCTTGACCTAAAGAGTAATTAATACAGTTTTAGTTTTGTTACTTAGTTGGAAGAAGCTTCATAATTTTGAACATTTAAACATTGTGTTGTTTTTCATTACATAATACTTGTTTCGCAAAGATAACCCCAAACACATTATTCTCAGCCTCTTATACAAAAGTTTTGATTCAGCTGCTTAAATTGCTTGTTACATTTCATATATATTGCTGATGAGAATGTTTTTGTGTCAGTCTTCCGTGGTTATTCTGTATATGAAGCTGCTCTTTACTTGACCCTTGATTAAGTTAAATGGTCTACTTTGTGCAGCAGTGACATGCAATAACATTTTTCTCCTTTTTACAATAGATTTGGACTAAGCAACAAATTTGAATCAGAATTCCCTTCTTCATTAACTGGAAAAGTGAGTGTCTGTTAATTATTTAGATACTATTTATACACCTCAAAATTAAAGTATTTTCCTAACCAATTAGGGAAAAGATTTATACTAATGATGTATGTTTATTGATATTAATATTGCAGTGTTGTTATTTCTTAATTTTTTTTTTTTTTTTAGGTAGCTCCTGAAGAATTTAAAGCCAGCATCAACAGAGTTAACAGTTGTCTTAAGAAGAACCTTCCTGTTAATGTACGTTGGCTACTTTGTGGCTGCCTTTGTTGCTGCTGCACATTAGGTTGCAGTATGTGGCCAGTTATTTGTCTCAGTAAAAGAGTAAGTTGAATTATATATTTTAATATAAATTTAGAAGTAGACAAGCAAATCCTGCATTTATCTGTTTTTATTTTTTTGTATTGAATGAGTCATCCTATCCTGAATACTATACAAAGATAATCTGATCCAGTAGAAGAATGATTAATTAAATTATGGTATGCTCACATGCTGTTAATATTAAATAGCCATCTAAAATTACTTGAGAGCAAAGTAGAATACAGCATTTTATGTACCATATGTATTGATGATGGCATAGGATAATGATCTAAAATGCTGGGTTTAGCTATACCACTTATCTCTGCGACCTTAGGCATGTTTCCTAACCTCTTTAAATTCTTGTTGACATATCTGTAAAATGGAAATATTCACCTAAAACAGGATTGTTGTAAGGATAAAATAAAATAGTATTTTTAAAGCTCTTAACTAAGTAGCTCAAAGTAAAGGTCTAATATTGATTAGTAGCATTATTATTAGTATATAAGATACTTCCCATAAAAGAAATAAAATTATTACAATGTTTATTTATAATTGGTAAGATTATGGGAAATTCTGTTTTCTTTCTTTTGTATTTTACAAGTTTCCTGTGATGAGTACATAATGATTCTGTAATCAGAAAATACGATCTAAAGTGTTATAATTTGAGTGCTTATAGTAAAATTTTCAAGATGTTGGTAGAGACATAAACGGGTATTGATTGAATGTATTACATTTTTGTTTAAGTTTTTAAAAATTATGGTAATTATATGTATAAAAATGAAATACTGTTAAGTTGAAATTGAATGAATATAATTTTGTGGCTACATTTCATTTTGTCTTCAAATGATAGGAAATTCTGTTTGTCCCTCGATTTTTGTTATAAAATACGCTACATTTCTATTGAAAATATATTTTTAAACTAGTACTTCTTATTGATAGGAAGGAGATAATTTCTATTTTCACCAGATCATCTTCAGACTATAAAATTTTTGATTTTTAAACTTTTTAAATTTTTGGTTGTTATTGGATTTGTAGTTGAATTTGTAGCTCTTGTGGTTTAGATCCCCTCACTTCCAACTGTTTGGGTGTTTCTGTTGTTTAAATGACTACTGTATATCACTTGGTTTATACTTTTCTGTCATTTAAGCCAAGGAATCATTCGAAATTCTCTGTTTTGTTTTGTTTTTTTATTTTTTAAAAGTTTTTATTGGATTGATTGGGGTGATATTGGTTAATAAAATTATACAGGTTTCAAGTGTACAGTTCTGTAATACATCATCTATATATTGTGTATTATACACAATATATATTCACCACCCAAAGTCAAATTTTCTTCAATTATCATTTATTCTGCCCTTCATCTTCTTCTATATCCCCCTGAAGTCTCCTTTCCCTCTGGTAATCACCTTACTATTGTCTGTATCTGAGTTTATTTTTTTGTTGTTTGTTTTATTGGTTTAATCTTTTAACTTTTTTCGCTCAGTCTCCCAAACCCCTCCCCTCTGACAACTGTCAATCTGTTCTCTGTATCTGAGTCTGTTTCTGTTTTGTTTATTAGTTTATTTTGTTCATTAGATTCTACATGTAAGTGAAATAAAATGGTATTTGTCTTTCTTTGACTGGCTTATTTCAATTAGCGTAGTACTTTCCAGGTCCATTCATGCTGTCACAAAAGGTAAGATTTCCTTTTACGGCTGATTGGTATTACATTGTGTAAATGTACCACAGTTTTTTTATCCACTCATTTGATATCCTTTGTTTTTCACTTTTAAATGAGTATATAAGATACTGCAATGTGTGAACAGTATAGGGTTGAGAAAACAAAAAGTAAACTTCAGCCCTAACCGGTTTGGCTCAGTGAATAGAGTGTCGGCCTGCGGACTGAAAGTTCCCAGGTTCGATTCCGGTCAAGGGCATGTACCTTGGTTGTGGGCACATCCCCAGTAGGAGGTATGCAGGAGGCAGCCGATAGATGTTTCTAACTCTCTCTCTACCTCTCTGTAAAAAAATCGATAAAATATATTTTTTTAAAAAGTAAACTTCATATTCTCCACATGTTTTTAGCAACTTAAGATCATTTTTCAGGTGTTTTCATTAAACTTTTATTTGGGAATAAGGTAGATTGATATTTTCAGGCTTTTCCCATTGCAGTTTCAGAAAGTATATTTCATTTGACATTTTAGTATTTGACTTAAGGTCTTTCTATATAGGTGGTTAGATGGAATGTTTATTTGATACATTTAATTTTTTATGGACTATACTATCTAGTAAGCATAAACAATTATGATTATTGCTTAAAAAAACTATGGATTTCTCTGTTTTGGGTGTCAACTATATAATCATGGAGAGGGTGACACTTCATGCATGTATGAAGGGTATTAGAGACCCTGAAAAAGGAGTGCTTTGTAAAATAGGAGCAGGGCAATTTAGCTTGGATTTTTAACCTGTCTTTATTTTCTGTTAATCCTCACTCAAGGATATTTTAAGAGAAAATGAAAGGGACAGGGAGAGACAGAGAGAGAGAACCTTTGATGTGAGAGAGACATATCGATTGGTTATCTTCCACACACACCCTGGGTCAGGGATCGAGCCTGTAATGTAGGTACATGTTTTGACCAGAATTGAACCTGTGATCCTTCAGTTAGAAGGCCAATGCTCTAAATACTGAGTAAAAGGGCTAGGGTGGGATTTTTAATCTTTCATTTGTCATGGACACCTATGGTAGTCTCTGGAAGCTTATGAACAATTTCTTCGAAAAATATTTTATTGGTATTTTATAAGATTTAATGTATTTTAAATGTATAAAATACATAGGATTCTAAAGAGAGCCAATTATAAAACATGCTAGTGGCCTGGTACACGGATTCATGCACAATGAAAGGAAATTAATTAGAGGAAATATTTTAATATTGCTCTTTGCCCTTTCTTTATAATAGAAGTGTCAACCAAATTCATGATCGACAGTGACAGATTGAAACGTGTGTGATTGGCACCAGCAAGACCTTTATATCTACTCTAATAAAAGACTAATATGCAAATTAACCACCACTCTGATACACCTAAGCCACGCCTACCAGCCGAGCCACGCCCCCAGCCAATCAGAATGGCTATATGCAAATTAACCCAGCCAAGATGGAGGCCAGCAGCCATGGAGCTAGAGTAGATAGGAGGCTTCTGTTGCAACTGCCTGCCTAGGCTGGCTGGGCCTCTGCTCAAGGCAACAATGTTTCAATTATAGAAGCCATGGAGCCATAGAAACAAGGAGGCTTTGGTACGTGCCTAGGCCTCTGCTCAAGACAACAAAGTTTCAATTATAGAAGATAAATAAACCCCAGAAACCTGATTCCAGCCAGCCTTGCTGGAACGTTGCATCAATGGGAGCTGTGGGAAGCCTGAAAATGGCCCTCAGCCCCTCACCCAGGCTGGCCAGGTACCCCAATAGGGACCCAAACCCTGAAGGGGCTGTAGGGGGGGTAGCCTGAAAATGGCCCTCAACCCCTCACAAAGGCTGGACAGGCACCCCAATAGGGACCTGAACCCTGAAGGGACTATGGGCAATCTGAAAATGGCCTTTAGCCCCTCACCCAGGCTGACCACACCCCCATGGGGTGAGGGTCCCCACTGGGGGGCTTGGCCAGCCTGCACACAGCCATCAGCCCCTCACCCAGGCTGGCCAGGCACGCCAACAGGTGGACATCTCCTGAGGGGTCCCAGACTGCAAGAGGGCACAGGCCGGGCTGAGGGGACCCCTCCCCACCAAGTGCACAAATTTTTGTGTGCCGGGCCCCTAGTATATAGATAAACTTGCTTAATTAGATCTGCCTTTTGATTTAGCTAAACTTTTTCCAGTCCAGTGAAGCACCTCAACTTCTCTTTCAGGTAATTGTCAGCAATACAAATAAATATCAACACAAAGCAAATTATTATTGTAGATCACACAGGGAGAACAAAGGGTAAAATATTTAACTGCAGCAGTATTTGACTATATTCTGCACAGTGAGAAAACCTGAAGTCATTTTCAAGGTCCACCATTTCTTACTTCTTTTTAGCCAGGTCATGCTTCTAAGCTTTCTAAATCTCCATTTTCTGGCTAACGAAAATAGGATTTCACCAAGTCTCCTATCCACCTACTGCAGGATTTCTTGAGGATCAAATGAGATGAGGCACAGGAAAACGCTGCACATACATTTGTTTAAAGTGTAAAATGTTTCCACTGGGCTATAAATATAAAGTAAGTTATGTTCCTAAGCTGAAGAAACTCCAAGGAGGCTAGCGCTAGAGAGAGGAAGCTGAGCATTGCTATGTGATGTCATTACCATTTCCCACAGCCACCATTTCTGGGCTGTGCTAGGTTGGGCTGGGTTGTGGACCACAGACCTCATTTTGTGTCATGGAGTCTTGGCAGCATCAGCTGCAATTTGGTGGGGTGTTGTTCCAGGGTGGTGATGGGGCCTGTGTCCCACTTGGGGGAAACCGAGTGTTGCTTTGTTGGCACTAGGTGTGTGGTGCTGTATCTCTGTAAATAGCCAGTGCGAGTCACAGCAGCTTCTGTGTTGAGCCTCTGCCCCCTGGATGTCAGACACTTAGCATATTAGCCTTTTATATATATATACTAGGGGCCTGGTGCACAAAAATTTGTGCATGTGGGGGTGTCCCTTTAGCCCAGCCTGTGCCCTCTCGCAGTTTGGGGCCCTTTGGGGGATGTCCACCTGCTGACGTGCCTGGCCAGCCTGGGTGAGGGGCTGATGGCTGTTTGCAGGCTGGCCAAGCCCCCCAGTGGGGACCCTCACCCCATGGGAGTTTGGCCAGCCTGGGTGAGGGCGTGAGGGCCGTTTTCAGGCTGGCCACATTCCCTTCAGGGTTCGGGTCCCTACTTGGTTGCCTTTCCAGCCTGTGTGAGGGGCTGAGAGCCGTTTTCAGGCTTCTACAGCTCCCATTGATGCAACGTTCCAGCGAGGCTGGCTGGAATCAGGTTTCTGGAGTTTATTTATCTTCTATAATTGAAACTTTGTTGCCTTGAGCGGAGGCCTAGGCAGGCAATGAAGCCTCCTGTTTGTTTCAGCTCCGTGGCTTCTATAATTGAAACATTGTTGCCTTGAGCAGAGGCCCTGCCAGCCTAGGCAGGCAGTTTCAACTCCATCACTGTAGCTCCGTGGTTGCCGGACACCATCTTGGCTGGGTTAATTTGCATACAGCTGCTCTGATGGGCTGGTGGGCATGGCTTGGCTGGTGGGCATGGCTTATGTGTCTCAGCGTAATGATTAATTTGCATATTACTCTTTTATTAGATTAGATACACACACACACATACACACACACACACACACGAGGCCGGTGCATGACATTCGTGCACTGTGGAGTGTGGGGGTCCCTTAGCCTGACCTCTCCAGTCTGGGATTCCTCAGGGGAGCCCTCTCCAATTTGGGAGTTTCTCTCTGTCTTTGCAATCATATGAGCAAATTGTCTGAGACCCCAACTCAGTTTGGTTTGTTGCTCACAGAATAATAGAGGCTTTTTTTTTTCTTTGCTTCATCGGTGGAGATTTCCTGGAAGTTTTAGGATATCTTCCCTTTAATTTTTCCTAGACACTCTGATTTTACTTATGTCTCTCGCCTTTGCTTTCCCTCCATCCCCCTCCGCAACAGTAACTTGCTCCAGGCTCACTTTACTCTAGTGTCTAGGAGATCTGTCTGCCACCAGAATTAGGATTCCCAGCATTCCTGGTGCTCCCTGTACTCTGGGCTTCCACTTCCAGTCCTGGGACTACCACCAAAACTACTATTTTCAGAACTCCAGATGCTCCGTGTGCTCTTGGTTTTCCCTTCCCACTCTGTCTCTGTCCCATGGCCTCTCACTCTGCCAAGTCCTCCAGGCCACGAGCTCTCCTTCTCTGCTCTCCATCTGGCAGCTTGAGGAGCCAAGTTCCCCAAGCTGCTCCACTCTCCGCTGGCTCTCCCGCTCTGCTCTCTGCCCAGTGGCTCGGGGGGCATGACTCCCCCTATCCTCTGGCTTTTCTACTTTGCTCTCTACCTGGCGCCTGTGTATGCTAATTAACCAGCCACCTTTTCCAGGTGAATTTGCATACTCACTCATGATTGGCTGGTGAGCACAGTGGAGGGACGGTCAATTTACATGTTTCTCTTTTATTATATAGGATGTGTGTGTATGTGTGTGTGTGTACTGTATATCTTTAACTTTTCAAAAATGATGGTGTTACTTTACCACCAGCAGCGCATGATAAATTTGTTCTGCTACATCTTTGTCAATATTTAGTTAATTAAAAAAAATATTGTTATTGATTTTTTTATAGAGAGGAAGGGAGAGGGATAGAGAGTTAGGAACATCGATGAGAGAGAGACATCGATCAGCTGCCTCCTGCACACCCCCTACTGGGGATGTGCCTGCAACCAAGGTACATGCCCTTGACCGGAATCAAACCTGGGACCCAAGTCCACAGGCCGACGCCGTGCACTGAGCCAAACCAGTTAGAGCGTGGAGAGTTTTTATCAGTAATAGATGTTGACTTTCTTTATATCCAGAAACAATTTTTTTCTCTGAAATCTTCTTAGTTAATAATAATATAGGCATTCCAACAACATTCTTTTGATTAATGTTAACATGGCATATTTCTTTCATTTACATTTCCCCCATGTTTATACCTTTTAATTAAAGTTCATTTTTTCATAGGCAGTGTTGGGTTTTGCTTTTTTATTCAGTCTGACATTTTTTGCCTTTTAATTAGGGATTTTGAACTATTTACTGGAATTATTGATACAGCTACATTTAAGTCTCTCATTTTGCTTTTTTTACTTTTTCCTTCATTCTTAGTTTTCATTTTTCCACCTTTTTATTTTTAAAAATAATTTATTGAAGTGAAATTCATATAACAGAAAAATAACCATGATAAAGTGAACAATTCATTGGTATTTAGTACATTCACAGTGTTGTGCAACTGTTATCTCGTTCTAAAACAGTTCCATCAATCTAAACTAAAAACCCTTACCCGTTAATCAGTTTCTTTTTATTATCCTCTCCCTCCAGCCCCTGGCTACCACCAGTCTATGTTCTGACTCTTATCTAATTTGGATATTTTATTTATTTATTTATATTTTTATTAAGAGTTTATTAAGAAATTTTGTTTCACAGGCCACACAGAAATAAAAGGACTTTGTACAGGCTTTCAGGAAATAGGTAGGGAGCTGAGGAGGGCCAAGATGAGTCTAGGGCCTTGGTGGGTGCATTCCTAGGGGAGGGGGCCCTGTAAGGGAAACCAGACAATCTGGTGAGACTTCAAGTACAACAGCATAACAAACAAACCGGTCTGTGATAATGAGGCCTTGGTGAACCAGAACCATGCCTCTGTGGAGCTACTTCCGTAACTCTGTGGCCATGGATCAAAGAAGGCCTCACATTCCTGGTGGAGGTGACCACATTCCTGGAGGGGGCATGCCCATTGGAGTTCCTTGTCTAGGGGGGACCCCTATTGGGGGACCCATGGGAAACTTCATACCAGGAGTGGGGCCATCATGCCTGGAGGGGGAGCCGCTTGGCCCATAGGTGCGAGAGGACCTCCATGGCCCAGTGGGTACTGGGTTGGGGCCCCTGCAATCCTAGCTGTGGCAGCAGCTGCGGCGCTGCAACAGTGCCTCTTGCTTGTGGCGTCATCACCTGTTGGGATGGTCCACCAACCCCATGAACTGGCCCTGCAAGTCCTGCAGGGGCCTGGGGCATGAGAACAACAGCTGGGATTCCTCTGCCAGCAGCCCTGCCGATTCCTCGGCCCCCAGCAGCTCCAGCAAGTGACACTCAGGCAATGCCAGTGTCTTTGGGAGGAGGTCCCTCTACTGTCATTGAGACCAGGTTCTCCCCTCGAAGTAGCACCAGCCCAAGGACTCGCTTCTCTTCTCTTTAAGCTTGTTTTGAATTCTTTGGCTTGATCTTCCTCAATTAATCACAATCATAAAGGATCAAATTCATATGCTTGTTGAAAGCCTTGAAGGTGCCAATGAAGATATGACCATCTTGCAGGATGCACCTTATCCTGTAGTTGATGTGCTGCAGCATCTTGCTGCTCTTGCCCACAGTCATCCTGGCAGTTCTGATGGCTCTGATTCCCACCGGATTCGCCTGCTCCGAGGACTGGCCCTCCTGTAGCCTGCTTGCAGCCGCTACTGCCAGCTGGATGTTTTATATAAATGGAGCCATTATATGACCTTTTGTGTCTGGCTTCTTTAATTTAGCATAATGTTTTTGAGGTTCATCCATGTTGTAGCATGTATCAATACTTCATTATTTTTTTATGGCTGAATAATATTCCCACTGTATGGATATACCACAGTTAGTTTATTCATTCATCCATTAATCGGTTATTTCCATCCAAAGATTGACTACTATTGCTGTGAACGTAGATGTATATGTGTTCATTTCGTATTTGTTTCCGTTCTTTAGGGTATAATCTAGGAGTGTGGGATTATAAAATTAAGTCTATATAGGGTGAGATAAAAGTAGATTGTTTGTATGGGAAATCTAATCTAATAATCGAGTAATACGCAAATTAACCATCACTCTGAGACACTTAAACCATGCCCACCAGCCAAGCCACGCCCATCAGCCAATCAGAGTGGCTGTATGCAAATTAAGATGGAGGCCAGCACACACAGAGCTAGAGCAAACAGGAGGCTTCCGTTGCAGCTGCCTGCATAGGCCAGCTGGGTCTCTGCTCAAGGCAATAATGTTTCAATTATAGAAGATTAATAAACCCTAGAAACCTGATTCCACCCAGCCTCGCTGGGACCTTGGGTCAATGGGAGCTGTGGGCAGCCTGAAAATGGCCCGCAGCCCCTCACCCAGGCTGGCCAGGCACGCCAGCAGGTGGACATCTCCTGAGGGGTCCCAGACTGCAAGAGGGCAAAGGCTGGGCTTAGGGACCCCCCGAGTGCACAAATTTTTGTGTACCGGACCTCTAGTAATATAATAATAATACAATAATAGCCTCTGTGTTTTTAATACTCAGAACTGTAAACCTACTTTTGCTCTACCCTTTATTGAACCTTTTGAGGAGCCAGAGCAGTGTTTAATCTAGGGCTAGTTATTGCTACTAATGAGGCAAGACCCTCCTAGATAGTGTACTCAGTGGCTTGTGAATTACAGTGTTTTCTAGTCTGGCTAATGGGAAGAGGCACTGTGCCTGATTTTTGTGAGCTTTGGGCACTGTTTCCTTAGTAGTTCTTTGCTGCACCTCTGGTAGTTTCCTTATTTGTATGTGCTAGTCAGTACTCACTGAAATACTCAGTAGGGACTATGTTAGATCTTTGGAGTTCATTATCTTTTTATCTCTCTCTTCTCTGGTTATCTGTTCTGTGGCTTCTAGCTGTCTTGGTCTCCCTAGAACAGGCATCCTCAAACTACGGCCTGCAGGCCATATGCCGGGTGTTTTTGCCACCGCTGATTGTCCTGCTTAAAATATGTGCAGTGTGCATAGAATTTGTTCATAGTTTTTTTTTTTAACTATAGTCCGGCCCTCCAACGATCTGAGGGACAGTGAACTGGCCCCCTGTTTAAAAAGTTTGAGGTCCCCTGCCTATACTCTCAGCTGGCTCCTTAATTCAGGGATTCTCCAGGCTTTGTCTGAGCTCTCCATTCACTGCCTCCTGGAGCTTTCGTAAGCTTAGGAATCGTAGGGCCCATCTGACTTGTTTCTCGTTTCTCAGGAATCATTGTTTTTCATTTCCCATTGTACATTGTCTTGAAAGCAGTTTCATATATTTCTGTCTCTTTTTTGTTGTTGTTTCAGGCTAGAGGTAAAGCTATTACTTTATCTGTGCTGAAAATGAGAGTTTGAATGTCTTTTTTGTTTTTAATAGAAGTGGTCTTGACAGGTAAGTACTATGCTAGGTGATAGGAATAGAAAGATGTATATTAATACTCTACTTAAAGAGTATCTAGTCTTTGGAGAATTGGTAGGTAAGTATAGAGATAGTTTAAGTCTGTCAGTACTTAGAACATTTTTCATGAAGCTCTAATATCAGAAGACAATAAATGTGTGTCCTTAGGGTCTAGAAGTATGAACTGGCCAAGTCTTGTATTATATTTCAATCACCCATTTAAAATTTCAATTGTATTATGTTGCATATATTTGCTTTAATAGAAACTATAAAATGAATGAAGTTGATACTCTTGGAAGATGAGCATATATTTGTCTTAAGAAATTGCTGGTTTTATCTGCCATTTTTTTTAATGTTGTAATTTTATTCGTTCACCTGATACTTTAAAAAAACATTTTATTGATTTCAGAGAGGAAGAGATAGAAACATCAATGATGAGAGAGAATAATTAGTTAACTGCTTCCTACAATCTCCTACTGGGGATCGAGCCTACAACCTGGACATGTGCCATTGACCAGAATCAAACCCGGACCATTCAGTCTGCAGGCTGATACCTTTATCCACTGAGCCAAACTGACTAGGGCTGGCTGCTAGTTCTTTATGCTGCTAGTGTGCCATTTGCTGACTTATTCATTAACTCATCTTTCTGAACCTGCACTGTGAGACTCAGTACTGTCGTAGACGCAATTTAGATGACAAATGCTATTTAGAGGTTGTAAGGTTCCTCTTGCAGACATAAAAAGATAAGCAACGAGATAATACAAATAATGGTGCTTGGAAGACAATAAAACAGGAAACCTCAGCCTATTAGTAGGTTCTTTGTAAGAGCCTGAGGAACTTACAAGTGAATAAAATGCTTCATTAAATAGATTTTGACATTTTTAAATTTTTATACTTTTGTTATATTTTGCTTCTTGATTGTGTCCTAATTATAGTATTATAGTTTCAAAAAATTGATGTCCAAGTAAGTGAACTCTCTATGACTTGTATGTGCTTTCAGCCTGACTCATTTTGAGGAAACAAGTATCATAATTTTACTGTATGATGTGTTATAGTATTTTGTTTTCTATCCTAAAGTAACTATTAGTTTTAGCTTTCTGAGATGTTGCACATATATATTATATCCCAATATTAGTGACTTTATAGACTTTGTTTATGTGTGCTCTTAGCCATATCCCTTCTGACTGAAGAACCCTACATTTTAGACTTTATACACCAACTTCTTAATCTTGTTTTTCTCCCTTTTTAGTGCTTTAATCTCTCTTTTGTATATGATTAGTATTGTGTGACTTTCTAAAAATGCTCTGTAAGGACTTATAAATAAATAGTGTATATTTCTATTTCCCTTAGACTCATTCACTTAGGTATAGGGAAGTACAGTATAGGGAAGGAAGTTGGCTGCAACATGTGGTAGCTGGGACCTGTACTTTGGTGCTAGAAAGAACTGGTTTGGAAAGTAGCACTTTTCTGAGTGACTAATTAATTCACTCTCTGTAAACATCAGTTTTTACTTCTCTAAAAGATGTCTCATAACCAGAGGAATATATTGTTGATGTTTCATTCTAAAGAATACTTTAATCTTGAAATTTAGAAAATGGACTTATATAAACGAAATGAATTAACAGTCATTATTAGTGTGAATTACACTGACAATTTGTTTTTAATTGGAAAAAAGTGTTACTAAATTCTTATGAAAAAGGATATTCAAAAGAGTGTAAACTTTGAGTCTTAACTGTACAGAGATGGCACTGGGACTTTAAATTTGCGTTAGACTAATTTGAAAATGTGTTTTGCCAAGAGCTAGCTGAAATTCAATTCTGTCTGAATATTTAGAAGATAGTACAGGCAGTGCTCGATTACGTTGGATACGACGTACATCATTTCGTGGTTACATTGCCATCTCACATTTATTTATTTAAGAAAGAAATAAATAAAAGTTCTAGCAGCACAATTTACAATAGCCAAGATTTGGAAACAGCCTAAATGCCCATAACAGATGAGTGGATTAGAAGAGTATGGTACATCTATCTACACAATGGAATACTATGCTGCTATTAAAAAAGAAGGAATTCTTACCATTTGCAGCAGCATGGATGGAACTGGAGAGCATTATGCTAAGTGAAATACACCACATGATCTCACCCATTTATGGATAATAAACATTATAACCCGATGAACAGATAGATAGATACAGAGGCAGAGAAGCATTGAACAGACTGTCAGATTACAGTGAAAAGGCTGGGGAGTGTTGGGTAGGGGAGGCTGGGGGAAGGTCAATGGGGAAAAAAAAGGAGACATGTACTACTATCCGTAATACTTTAAACAATAAAATTAAAATAAAAAAGATCTATAAAGTTCTATCATTTTGACGTATATACATATGTGCTTTATGTTTTTTATTATTTACCACAAGTAAAGGTCAGGAATTGTTATCTTTTAAATTTTTTTTACTGTTTCACTTCATTACTGCTGTGTATGTGCTCAATGTGAGTGATGTAGGTGCTTATGTAGGTGGGTTCCGACTTATGGTGAAAATCGTGTTATGTTGTGCCGTACAGATCTCCGACATAACCTGAGCACTTACTGTATTATGTAGTGATTTGTCGAAAGATTTGCCTAGCTTCTTCAGTGTCCATTCTGTTAATCCAATGAATTCTTAGTTTCAGATATGTTTGATATTTTATATTTGAGTCTAATATATAGAACCATATTCTCTTCTGAAATTGTTTTCACTTTATTCTTAAATGAATATTCTGTTCCCTCTATTTTATTGAACATATTCATCATAGTTAACTTGACAATCAATGGTCACATCGTTTCTGTATTAGGGAGATAGTGTGAGGGAAATGATCACTTTGGTGTAATAAAAGATTAAGCTGAGTTGCAAGGTTTAGTAATATTCAGTTCACCTCTATCCTAGAACTTGTCTCCTTAGCATATTTTGAGTTTGGCATTTTAGCCTTTCATTCCATGCAGGTTCATGTGTCTTGAGCGGGGAGATCAGTCTTGTGTTTGATGCCGATCCTCTTCCCTTACCCCTAAGCCCCCTAAGCAGAATTTTGTTTCCTAAGCAGTGATAGACTGTTTTCTCTGCCATTCAGGCTTGAGCCCCCACCCTTCTCTGCTGCCCCAGAACATAGTAATGTCTCTAGAGAAAATTGCTCTGCATTTTAGGGCACAACTAATTTCTAATCCATTGAGCCAGCCTGTACAACTTGTTCAGACTATATTGATTTACCTTTTCTTCCCACCGTTAGAATCAGCAAAGAAAGAAAATGGCCATTAATCATCAAATGATTTAGGAAGGGCTGTTTATATATATACTAGAGGCCCAGTGCACAAAAATTTGTGCATTCAGGCAGGTCCCTCAGCCCAGCCTGTACCTTCTCGCAGTCTGGGAACCATCAGGGGATATCCACCTGCTGGCTTAGGCCCGCTCCCTGGGCAATCGTGTCTAAGCTGGCAGTCAGATATCCTTTTGGTAGCCCAGGAGCCCTTGGGGGATGTCCACTTGCCAGCAAGGAGCAGGTCTGAGCTACAGTTGTATATCCTTAGTGCTACTGAGGAGGCAGGAGAGGCTCCCACCACCACCGCTGTACTGACAGCCATCAGCCTGGCTTGTGGCTGAGCAGAGCTCACCCTGTGGGAGTGCACTGACCACCAGGGGCAGCTCCTGCATTGAGTGTCTGTCCCCTGGTGGTCAGTGTGTGTCATAGTGACCAGTCATTCCCGGTTGTTCTGCTGGTAGGGTCAATTAGCATATTACCCTTTTATTATATAGAATAGAGGCATGGTACATGGGTGGGAGTCAGCTGGTTTGTCCTGAAGGGTGTCCTGGATCAGGGTGGAGGTCCCGCTGGGGTGCCTGGCCAGCCTGGGTGAGTGGCTAATGGCTTTGTGCAGGCTGACCACAACCCCTTGAAGGTGGGTGTCCCCCCCAGGGGTGCCTAGCCAGTCTGGATGAGGGACTGAGGGCCATTTTCAGGCTGGCCACATTCCCTTCAGGGAGTGGGGTCCTGCTGGGGTACCTGGCCAGCCTGGGTGAATGGCTGATGGCTGTTTGCAGCTAGACTGGCTGGAATTTATTTAACTTCTACAGTTGAAACTTTATTGCTTTAACCGGAGCTCAGGTCAGGTTGCCCCTGACAACCTGGGCTCCCAATGCTTACTTGAGCCCAAGGCTGGAAGCAGGTCTCTGGGGTTTATTTATCTTCTGTAATTGAAACTTTGTTGCCTTGAGCAGAGGCCATGGCCAGCCTAGGCAGACAGGAACCTTAGCTTCCTTCATCGCCCGGGCAAGCCTCCTGCTTGTTCCAGCTCCATGGCTGCTGGCCACCATCTTGGCTGGGTTAATTTGCACATAGTCACTCTGATTGGCTGGTGGGCATGGCTTAGGTGTTATGCAGTGAGGGTCAATTTGTATATTACTCTTTTATTAGATTAGAAATTTTTTTTTAATTGATTTTTTTACAGAGCGGAAGTGAGAGGGATAGAGCGTTAGAAACATCGATGAGAGAGAACATCGATCAGCTGCCTCCTGCACACCCCTTACTGGGGATTAAGCTTGCAACCAAGGTACATGCCCTTGACCGGAATCGAACCTGGGACCTTTCAATCCGTGGCTCCATGCTCTATCCACTGAGCCAGACCGGACAGGGCTAGGAAGGGCTTTTTTTCTTTCTCTGGATTTTATTTTATCTAGTCCTTGTTGCTAACGGAATTTTCTGATATTTTTAAAGTAATATGTTTCTTTTTCTGCTTTCATTTACCATTTCTATTTGTAGTGGGAGTATTGGCTTGACATTAGCTATTGCATCCTACTTAGAAGTATATGTCTCCAATTACCTTTATGTAAAGAATTATGCCATTTTTTGCATGTTTGGAGGGAAATGATGGGATTGTTTCTATCTTTTTTAACGTTTTGTTTGAAATTTCATATTTAAAATTGCATTGTCAGTACATTGAGACTGCAGAATAGAGTAGAATGGGTTTTTCTAGACCTTAGAATCAGATTAGAGCTGAAAAAAAATTTAGTTTTACAGTACATTTTGTTTTATAAATTTTATTGATTTTTTTACAGAGAGGAAAGGAGAAGGATAGAGAGTTAGAAACATCGATGAGAGAGAAACATCGATCAGCTGCCTCCTACACACCTCCCACTGGAGATATGCCCGCATTCAAGGCACATGACCTCGACCGGAAGCAAACCTGCGACCTCCAGTTCACAGACTGACACTCTATCCACTGAGCCAAACCGGTTAGGGCTGTTTTACAAATTTTAGAGTAAATTTGTTCAAGCACAAAGCTTAGTTAGTGGCTTAACATACCTTGCATGTCATACACATGTTAGTCAACAAGTTACAGGTTCTTTACAAATTCTTGGCTCTATAGTATAATGGAATGAGCATGATGCTGAAGGCCATTCTGGTTTTAAATCTTAGCTCCACTATTTTATAGTTTAGCTTTAATTTCTTACCCTTATAAACTGTAATTTTCATATGTTAAAAAAAGTAATACAAGCTGCCTTAGTAAGTTTGTCGTGAAGATTAAATAAGGTAAAAAAGGAAAGACACCTCATGGAGTCAAACCAAAAGTGAAAATCAACAGATACTATTCCTTACCCACTTTTGTTTCTCCAATTGTCCATTATAATAAGTTGGTAGTTAATCCCCTCCTCCCCCACTTGTTGATCTCGATCAAGTGATTCTTCCTTGTGTAATCATGTAATTTTTCAAAATTCCTGATAGTAATATTTGTTGTGTTATCTAAAATTCATTTGCCCATGTACAGTTTTTCTAATTTTCTGCTGTCAATAGAAGGTCAGTTTTAGTTTTTTGAGATGTTAACTGTATTTTCTGAAATTTTATCAGAAGTGAGTGGCTAACCCCCTTAAAATTGTTCGCAACATTTTATACTTGTGTGTATATGCCTTTTGTCATTTGTAAAGTACTCACAGTAACATAGAAAAGTTAAGAACTACTAGCCTAGGTCATAAACTCTTTATGAAGTATACCTTTGTCTTTAAGAGTAGTTCCTATAAATTACTGCTCAGAGGATTTTTTTATATGCAAAAGGTTTGCAGATATTTAATTAATATTCATCTCAAACTATTTTAACGAACAGTACTAAGGGGGTTGTTCTAATCATACTTTGGTGGATGTTGTAGTGTATTTAGGTTATTTAAAAGTTAGTTACAGCCTGGTGGGTGTGGCTCAGTGGTTGAGCATTGACCTATGAACCAGGAGATCACCATTTGATTCCTGGTCAGTGCAAATGCCTAGGTTGGAGGCTTGATCTCCAGTAGGAGTTGTGCAGGAGGAGGTAGCCAGCCATTCAGTGATTTTCTTTTATCATTGATGTTTTTATCTCTCCCTCTCCCTTCATCTCTGAAATTAATAAAAAATATATATTCAAAAGTTAATGCTTACATAAAAAAATTAAAAGAAGCCTTTTTTAAACTTTATTTTTATTGTTGACACTATTAAGATGTCCCCATTTTCCTGCCCTTTGTCCACCCTCTCCTTGCCTCTGCCTCCCCTTCCCTCTGGCCATCACCACACTGCTGTCTGTGTCTATATGCTCTTTGGCTAATCCCTTCACCTTCTTTCATCACATAAAGGTTTTTAAAAGAGCCTTTTTTAATTATAGCTTTATTTTTTATCTTTTTAATTAAATTTATGGAGGTGACATTGTTTAATAAGACCATATAGGTTTTAAGTGTACATTTCTATGATACATGGATCTGTATATCACATTGTGTGCCCACCACCCAAAGTAAAATCATTTTCTGTTACCATATATTTGACCTCCTTTACTCTTTATTATTCCCATCCCACCCCTTTCTCTTTAGCAACCATCATACTGTTGTCTGTGTCTATGAGTTTCTGTTTATATCCTACATATGAGTGAAATCATGTAATTCTTAGTTTTGTGTGACTTATTTCGCTTAGCATAATATTCTCAAGGTCCATCCATGTTGTCACAAATTGCAGTATTTTATCTTTTCTTACGGCTGAGTAGTATTCCATAGTATATATGTACCACACCTTTTCTGTCTAATCCTCTATTGTTGAACACTTTGGTGTTCTCCATGTCTTGGCCACTGAGAGTAATGCTGCAGTGAACATAGGGTGCATGTATCTTTGTGAATAAATGTTTTGGGGTTTTTCAAGTAGAGGCCCAGAAAAGGGATTCCTGGATCATGGTAACTCTATTCTTAGTTTTTTGAGGATCCGCCATACTATTTTCCATAGTGGCTATACCAGTTTATATTCCCACCAGCAGCGAATAAGAATTCCTTTTTCCCCACAACCTCTCCAATACTTGTTATTACCTGACTTGTTGATAATAGCCATTCTAATAGATGTGAGGTGGTATCTCATTATACTTTTAAAAATTTTTATTGGTTCTAAGAGTGAGAGGAAAGGGGTGGGGAGAGAGAGAAACATTGATGTGAGAGGCTGCCTCCTGCGTGCTCCACATCAGAGATTGAGCCCTCAACCTGGGCATGTGCCCTGACTGGGAATGGTACCAGCAAACTTTTGATGCACAGGCTGGCACCCAACCAACTGTGAACCACACCAGCCAGGGCTCATTATAGTTTTTGATTTAAATTTCCCTAATAACTAGTAAAGTTAAACATCTTTTCATATATCTGTTGGTCATTTGTATGTCTTCTTGGGAGAAGTGTCTGTTCATCTGTTCAGGTCCTGTGCCCTTTTTAAAATTGGATTGTTTGGTGTTGAGTTGTATGATTCTTTATATATTTTGGATATTAACCCTTGTTGGAGCTGTTGTTTGCAAATATCTCACATTTGGTTGGCTGCCTTTTTGTTTTGTACTTTTCTTTTGCCATGTAGAATCTTTTTAATTGGATGCAGTCCCATTTTATTTTTACCTTTACTTTCCTTGTTTTGGGGGTCAAATTCATAAAATGTTTCCTATGTCCAAGTCCATAAATTTAGTACCTGTGTTTTCCTTCTGTGTAATTTATTGTTTCAAGTCTTATAGTTAGATCTTTGATTCATTTTGAATTAATCTTTATACATGGGACAAACTAATTTAGTTTCATTCTTTGCATGTGGCTTTCCAATTATCCCATTACCATTTATTGAAGAGGCCTTCTTTTCTCCATTGTGTGTTTTTGGCGCCTAAAAGGAGCCTTTAAGTATTAGGAAATTTATTTAGAATTTTTTTTGAGGAATCTGACCATATTCTAGTTTATATTTTTGGTGAGTCCAGATTTTTCATGTATCATGGTACTGAGATATGCAATTTAATTTTCTGCACATCACTGCAATATAAGATTTCTATTAATCCAGAACAAGCATGTGAATCAAGTAATTTACTCTTAAGTTAAAATAACTTATTTAAAATTTTAGGTGGTTTTTTTCTAATGACTTATAATTAAGAACATTTTTGTTTCACTTATATTAGTAATTTGAATTTGTACAGATGTCAAAAGATAAGTATAGTTCTTAAAAATGCTGAAAAGTTAAAAAATAAGATTATGAATACATTCAAAGCATTATTCTTGTGAAACCTTAATGCATTATAATTTGGGAGTTTAAAATTAAAACCAGGTTTAAATAAGAAATTGATTGTTTAAAATTGTACTTTGACATTCTGTGATGTTATGAATAAGTACAATTCAAATAAATTTTAAGTTTAAATAGCTTAACTTTTTAGTAATTAGTGAGACATTTTATTTATACATTTTGTTAACACATTAGCATATTTATGTTCTAAAACCTGATTATAATGTTATCTTGGGAGGGGATTTCAGAGAAATTTTATTACAGCTTCCACATTTTTTTCCCTTTTGCTCTAAGCTCTTTAAAATCTATGAGATTTCCACTGATTTTATTAGCAACTTTAGAAAATCATTGAAAATCTTTGAAAAACACTTCTTTAAACAGTTGATTATAAATAAATGAATTATTAGTAATGAGTATACTATAACTACTAGTGGTAATAAAGTAGGAAAGTAATATATTCAAATTTTTTAAAAGATTTCTTGCTTCCCTGAAAGACTTATTTATATCTAATTGCACATAATTTGTTTAATAATTTATTTCTCGAAAATTATGAGATGTAGAAAACTTTACAAAAATGCTTCATAGTAAGATAAATTTCCATTTTCAGAAAACCCTATTTTCTGTTGTAACTTACTATTTCTAAGTGAACATGCATTTTACAAGTGTAAGCTTACTTTGGAAGTTGATAAAGGGGTATGCTATACCTAAAATTAATGGTTGATTATTTATTATTTAATTAGCTATTTTGTGAATTATAGGCCATTTACTTCTCTTGTAGTTTTCATGCTTTGACTTATGTTCCAATTTAAAAAGAACTGTTGCTACTACTTGCTATTCAAGTTAAATCTATTCAATAAATTAAAGTATTTAATAATTGAAATGATGTTTGAATCTTGGTTAATTTTTATTTTAAAATTGCTTAATGGCTATATTAGAATTAGTTCACCAGTAAGAAAAATATGATTAGCAATCATATTTATGAAATAAGGAAAGATGTGAAACAAGTTTAAGTGAGCTCTGTGGTGAGGGAGATGGGTGGGAGCTGTTCTCTCCCAGACCAGGTTAGTGATGTGATGTCATTCTCATAAAAACTTGTTTTGCTTGCATGTTGTGAGTTGGTGGTCTTGGCCCTTTTAACTAAGGATAGTAATTCCTGATAAAGTGAGTTTTTTGTTGATCATCGTATGCAGAAGGAGTGAGATTCATTGGTTAAGAACCACTAACCTGTCCTCTCGCCCCGAGGGTGTGAGCACTGCAGAGGGTTAAGGCCCACTGCCACTGGAGGGAAGCTTGCACGAAGCCCGCACTGCCCTTTCCTCTGTCCTTTCTATTAAATAGAAGATTTTTTAGTTCCCAGGACTATCAGTCTGGTGCTTTTTACAAGCACCAAATTCTTTTTAAGAAATTAAGATGACTTATTTTTAGAAATCCACTGGCCTAGAATACTGAAAGATGGTTTTTTCTGTTTTTTGTTTTGTTTTGTTTTGGTATTGTCATGTTGGCAGACTCTACACATAGTATTTTTTTTCTAATGAATATTAGTTTGTTTTAATTTATGTTGAATTTGGTGGTCGATATAAACTTTTAAAAATCAAGGACAGGTTTTTATATGGTTAAGTTTGCTTACTCAATAGTAATTAATAGAGTTTGGCAATGTTGAATCTACATTTTATTAGAAATAATATCTGGCAACCCTTGGACAGAATACTGCAATTATAAGGTGCTTTTTTTCATGCTTAAAGGCTTTTAAATAGCTCTTATAAATACTGAAGTCTCATATTTTATTTTTAGTATCTGCCAAATTGTTATTGTGTTTAATCTTGAAAATATATTTTGATTTTGTTAACTAAAAATAATTACAGAATATTAAACATTCTCAGTAACGTTTTTTCCCATTTAATTTGAGCTTTTGTTGTTACCAACAAATAATTTGTGCCACAGTTTCTTTCTTTCTTCCTTTCTCTCTCTCCCTCCCTCTCTCTTCTTCCTTTCTTTCTGATAGAATCTGTGACACTTGTCACCTTAGTGTGCTAGAAATGTTCCACTCCGATCAAGGGTTTCTTTCTGGTTTTGTATGTTCTCACCTGCTCCTCACTGTAAATCATGGAAATGTCAAGTGTAATGATTAATTAAGCTGCACGTGCAAGTGCTTTTTTTTCCACCTGTCAAGCAGGAAAGAGGTCTTATAGCAAGATTAGATGGTGCCAATTCACAGCTTTTACTTCAGACTGTCAATTGTATAGAAATATTTTATATTTAGATGCTTATCCAGAATATGCCATAGCAGGGTTTGTTTGGTTTAGAATTCTTAAATATTATAAGATGCAGTTATTATGCCAGACCCTATTATTAAATCATTAAACTCCTAATTAGAGGCAAAGAGTGTATTCAGAATTTCTATGTAAATATTTTGGAATTTGGAATTTATACTTACCTTTTATTCAGATACTGCTAGTTGATTTAAGTTACTTAAAGTAAATATTTAAAATTTTTTTAATTGTGTGTGTGTATCATATACATCATGAGATTCATTTGCAATGAGGTTCTTTCTCATTATAATATAACATGGGTTTAAATTTATGATGAAAAGATGACAGTGGGAACTACACATTTTTTTCTTTGAGTAATGAAATTTTTCAGAATGTAATTTTAAGCTTTTAATTTTTATACTTTAATATTAAACAAGACTTGGAAAGCTTGTTCTTCCCACCCTAGTTCTTTCACCCCCAACCCCCAATTCTTAAACCATCAGTAAAAGGAAAACCTCAAATTGTATAGTAATCTTAATCTATTATTAAAAGGTCCTAGAAAGGAAGATTACAAGGTAGATTCAGGTTTTGAATCGGTTTTGCCATTGGTTTAGCAGCGGGTGGGCAGGCAGATGCCTGCTCAGAGTAGAACCTATTGCCATTTTTCACCATTGATAGAGTAGCCTTTCAGAGTCAATGAGCTCTGTCAATGTGAGCTTGTCAAGGCTACAACTTCATAGACCTGAGAGGCGGTTTGAGAGGTCAGCCCTTTTCAGGTTTGCTGTGATGCAAATGAACTTTAATGCTTAAACAACTATTGGAATTTTTATGTCTGCTCCTTGTTCTTTTTTCTTCACAAAGTCATTGACGAGACATTCAGTGCTTTTTAAATTAGAAGTTGCATTGTGCTAAAGACCTAGTACAGATTTATGGAGGGCTGAAAGCAGTTAGATCATGTTCTTTTCATGGTGCGATTAGAATCAAATCGATTTCCCTACAGCCTTCAGCATTCAGATGGCAATTTTAACAAAGCTTGGGGGCTAGACAAGGGACAAAACGACTGAACTGAATGTTAATTACACTCTGCAGCCTTATTTTCTTTTGATTTGGGGCTGACTGGCAACTAAATTAACAAAAAGTGTGACCATAACTGCTGCCCTATTTTCATTTAAAAGGAGAGCTGCCTCTAAAAGGCTATCTTTATAAAGAAACAAGTGAGGTCTGCTGATCACTGTTAGCAAGGGCACTTTTTTCTCTTTAAAATTCTTGTCCTCCAAAAACATTAAAAAAAATAATGTAATAAGTCATTGTTGTATTATCCAAAGAGTTAGTTGGTTTTCTGATTTTTATGACATATACTTGGAAAATGTAAGGTGGTAGTGGTAATTCACTGGTAGTTATGAAATATAGTTGGCACCTATGTGCCCGTGATGTGTCTTTAGCATGTTCGACATGCTGAAAGGTAATATGGTAAGTAGTTAATAGTAGATACTATTTTCTTATGTAACATTTGACTGTTGAAAACCAGCTTGATCCTACAGTTTCTCACCTAGTTCATTCTTGCGTGATATGAAGTTTTTCACAATTTGATTATTAGTACTTATTTAGTTGTGCCACATTAATAGTGTTATATGCATTTTTCCTTCCCTTGTGAGGAAGCTGCAGCTGTACCAAGTTGCATTTGATTCTTGTGGAAACACTGTCCTTTTTGCACCTGCAGCTGTGTCAGTCTCATCCTAACACCTGGCACCATGAATTATCCTTTCCTTTATTCTTACTCCCAAGCAAGAAACATTTCATGTTGCATAGTACATATTGTAAAAGTCAAGTAATCTTAAACATACATTTCTCAGTTAATTTCTTTAACAGTAGTGTTAAGAGTTTGATTTTGTTATCATTCATGTGGGTTTAAATACAGATTTGCTCCTGTTTTAATACCTAATACTTACATATTATTTCAGTATTGCAAATCTATTTTTGAACTAAATGGGGATTTAAAATTTATATCATTTGGTAGATAACTAGCTTTTTAGACTTTGATAGTTTTAAATCAGAGGTTAGTTTGAAACAGCAAAAAAAGGAATCAATGCTAAAAACAAAACCTATCTTTATTAGAGTACTATTTGTATTTAGATTACTATTTAATACTAGACTGTCGATAGTATTATAGGCAATCCTATATTCAGTCACTGTCTATACCTCTCTTCTCACACAAAAAGCAGCTGCAAAACAGTTTTTCTAAAACCAGTCAAGAGTAAACTTTTTTCTCATTTGTCTTCCAGACACGAAGATCGATTGAGAAGTTATTAGAATGGGAAAACAATAGGTTATACCACAAGGTGAGTACCACAGGGAGCAGCTTCGTACTGTTGGGGTCTGAATTGCACAGTATGGAAACAGATGCTTTTGTTGGACTAAAAATATGAAAGGTGGACAAATGGGTTAGTCTGTTTGCTGCAATAAACTAGAGCTCATTTTTCTTCTTTTACTCTCCTTCTTGTCTAGCTGTGCTTGCACTGGAGACTGAGCAAAAGGAAATGTGAAACGAATAACATGATGGAATATGTAAGTTAAAGGGCTGTTTTGTGAGTTTCTCTATTAAATGATCATTTATTTTGCTTCTGATCTTATTCTTTCCATGATTATTAATCAGCAAAGGTGTCAGGAGCTTAATCTCCTGAGTGCAAGGATTTTCTACGGTTCACAGATGCATGGTTTCATGTGCAAGACTGATTTATAAAGTTATGAATGACTTGAAAACAAGGCTTCACTCTGTTCTGAAAAATAATAAATTAATTGCCAAGATAAAATACCCTGAACATGTGTTGATGGAGTGTGAAATTTTAGGTGCTGTATAAAGAATAACCACAACTTTGGTTACGCAGCAAGTCAGATATGGCTTTTTTATATAATGCTAATCAAGTTTCCAAGTGTGGAAGAAAACCTTTCAGCCAAGCCATTGGAGCTTAAGAAACCTTTAGCCTTTATAAATTTTAACTACCCTTACTTACCTCAGTGGCCTTTAAAGGATCTTTTAAAGTGTTATTAGTATATTGTTTTATAAAAATTATCCTTAAAGTATGTAGGAGATGGGATTTTGCCTGTCCTTTGTTTATTCTTTAAAAGATATCCAAGTTGACACATGTATGTAATGAATTTGAGAACTTAATTCAGTATGATATTTAATCTACTGACTCTTTAATTTACTTGAACAATTTTTCTCCTTTTGAAAAATTCAGAATAATTATGAATCTTTATTTATTTTGCCTTGAGCTTGGGTGTTTTATTTTAAATATGACAAGTTATTATATTGGCTGAAAAACATCCAAGGAAGAATTGATTGTTGAAATTAAAGTCATAGTCTTTGTGAAGCGCCTAGCACATCATTTCTGACAAATTCTGTTTCTGACAAATTCTATTCTATAGTTAAGCTATCAGAAATAGTGTGTATGTATATAAAAGATGGATTAAAACAGTGCTTAAATAGTTGGAAATTGTCACAATATCATTTTGCTCTATAGCATTTACCCTTTCTTTCATTATCATACAGTCAAATCCCATTTTTAGCCTTGAACATAAAAGACATCTTAAAAATATCTTTTTTCATAGAATAGGTCTATATTCAGTGAACCAAATAATTTAAAATTTATCATTATCTTTTATTTAAAATGTGTTACTTTATGCTGATGAGAAAGACCCTTGATACTTCATAATAAAAATGAGACATATTTCAAATAACTTGTTTTTAGATTAACCTATGAAAATGCTAATTTTATATTTTCATCAGAGATCATTTATGTGTTTTGGTGGGAGGAATGGATGTGTAAGAAATTTAAAGCACTTTGTGAAAAAATTGCTTTATTTATAAGCTCAATCATTAAGCTTAAAAAACTGAGGCTTTTAAAACTTATTTTTGCACATTTCTAAATTTATATTGGAAAGGAAAACAAAAGTTATTCCCAATGCAATTATTTCCAGATAGAACATAGGAATGTCTTCATTCATAAAATATACTTCTTATATTCATCTTTGTTTTATATTTTTTTAACTAAAAATAAAATAATATATTAACCTTTCAAAACATGAACTGTGTGCTTTGTTTGTAAAATAGTTTCCTTTCATTTTTTATGCGTTTCTAGATAATTAAACTCTATTAAAACCATTATGTTTTCCATACCATCATAGAAGATATCTAGAAGAGTAATAAAAATTGTTAAAAATTTATATTTTTTCTAACCATTTCCATATATATATTTTTGAATGGGAGAATAGCATAATTGCAAAAACTTTCTAACAAATAATTTTAAGAACTTAAGATAACAATCTAGTAAGGAGAGAAGGCTTCTTATCTAATGAGTTGGTGTATTCTTATCATGTATTTCTCTTTGACCTGAACTTTTCTTTAGCTTAGAGATATTTTACTTGTTAAAGGAAAATAGTTCTCCTTGATAATATTTTGAACATTGGAGATAATCTAGAAAAATACCAACTTGATACCAATTTTTCTTTTATTCTGATGTGGTAGAGCAGTATGATTTAGAAGGAATGCAACAAAGTGGCCAATTTCTATGCATTGTATTCTTTAAAAAATAATAATGCAAATATGGCCAAAGGTAGCATTTATTTTCCATTCCGTCATATACACTGTAAAATGTAATGCCTACATTCAGGAGCTGAAACTGTGTAGACTGCTTGATTGGGGACACATTTGAAATGTAGAAGTATTTATTGAATGTTAACTTATAAGTAGTTAAAACATTTAATTATCAATTTTTAGAGACAGTTTCTGAAAAAGAAAATGAATTCACCAAACTTGGAAATGTTCAAATCAAATAATTTTGTTGTTATTAGCACTTATTCTATACAGAGTTGGAAAGGGAAATAATTGATGGGAATTTAAGACAGTTCAAGTTCGGAATAAAAATTAGCTCTGGTTACTGTGTTCTCTCTTTGTTGATTTTCCTTTAGTTTTTTAAAATATATTTTTGTTGCTTTCAGAGAGGAAGGGAGAGAGAGACAGAAACATTAGTGATCAAACATCATTGATTGGCTGCCTCCTTCATACTCCCTCCTGGGGATCAAGCCCGCAACGCAGGCATGTGCCCCTGACCGGAATCGAACCTGGGACCTTAAGTCTGCAGGCCAACTCTTTATCCACTAAGCCAAACCGGGTAGGGTTCCTTTAGTGTTTTTTGTTTTCTTTTGTAAAAGGTCTTTTGAAACAAATTTCAACCTTTAATTTTGTTAATTTAAGAAGAAAAGGACTTTTAAAAAAGTAAGAGAGAAGGGATCAATACCCTTTATATAGAAATCACATATTCATGGTACAGTAAAATGAGAGCAACTCTAGAACCTAAAGTCCCATGGAATTGGGTTAGATGAATGGGTGGAAGCTGCAGCCACATAGAATAGTAGAAAAGGCAAGACTTTGCAGTTAAGAATGACCTTTGTTCAAATAGTGACTTAACATCTGTGGCCCCTTTCACAGGGGTCGCCTAAGACCATCAGAAAACACATATATAATTACATATTGTTTTTGTGATTAATTACTATGCTTTAGTTATGTTCAATTTGTAACAATGAAAATACATCCTGCATATCAGATATTTACATTACGATTCATAATAACAAAATTACAGTTATGAAGTAGTAATGAAAATAATTTTATGGTTGGGGGTCACTACAACATGAGGAACTGTATTAAAGGGTCGCGGTATTAGGAAGGTTGAGAACCACTGATCTATGGTGTTACCCTTCTCAAATCATCAGTTTCCTCATCTGTAAAATGAGGATGATAATGTTTGCCTCATAAGAAAAGTTGTTAGGATTAAATAAATCTAGATAGTATGAAATACTTATAATTATTCTTAGTAAGTGCTAGTTCTGTTTTCTCCTTTATTCATGCATGTATTCTGTGTGTCAGAGGCACTACCAAAATTGTTTTAAATATTGGAATATAAGTGAAGTTTTATTAAGATGAAAATCTATTTAAATATTTTTAAAACTTTTTTTTCTTCTCCTTCTACAGGTCATCCTCATAGAATTTTTACCAAAGACACCAATTTTTCGACCAGATTAGCATTTACTTTATTTATAGAGACTTTCCAAGTATGTTGTCTTTCCAATGGTGCCTTGCTTGGTGCTCTTCTGGTGGTGACATAACATTGGTTCTACAGAATCGTGTGGTGTTTTTTTCTGTTGTTTTTTTTTTGGTGTGTGTGTGTTTTTTTTTAATAACCGCATGTTCTAAGTGTGCATTTTTGTCCAACTTTGCAATAGTTATTTCATATAGATGTTTAATACTTAAGTTATTGTGCTCTTTTCTGTTATGTATTCTGATTTTCAAGGTTACTTTTTTGTATTATCAAAAAAAATACATTTGAAATTAGCATAAAAAATGGCCAGCCTTTTTTATTTTATCACCAAGGTATACACAGTCTTTTATTTATTAATTCCTTACTATAGAAAAACACCTTTGTAAAGCTCTACTCATCATTTATAGCAAGCACAATCTTTGTATTCTTTCTCATCCTTTTAAAATTTAACAGTTATTCTTTAAAATAGTAAGTTTTGTTTAATAGCTTTTTGGAATTTAACATATCCTTTCTCATACAATTCCTAATGCTCTGTTTACAGCGGAAATATCTGTAACATTATGAAGACCTATAAAAAAGTTTTGAAAGGATTTCTGGTTTCAAAGGTAGCAAGGCAGAATTAAATTTTTTATTAGAATAGACAAATCAGTGATTGGTATGCATGCATCTAATGGTTGCTAGAGCTCAGGATCATAAAAAAAATTTAGTATCATTACAATCTGTGTACATTTTTTATCAAGATGATAATGCCTTATTTGGGTTATTTTTTATTGTTTATCAAATATTATATACAAAAGGATGGAAATACTCCTTTAAAAAGTTTCTAAGGAAAATATTTCTCCTAATCTAACACAGTTATAGAATGGGTATATGTTTCTAAAAAGTTTTGAAAGAAAGTAAAAATTCTAGAATTAAAAATAAGCTGGAGTTTAATACCCCGTTGATATTTAGAACAGATTATTACTAAAAAACGGAAGGCATATTTAGTACTGTTTTTATCTACTAACTTACTTTTGGTCCAGTTATGTGTACTTTTTTTTATTGAGGTGACGTTTAAGTTTAAATCAAATCAACTTGTTTCTTTTACATATATACAAACATACATTTTTTCCTCTCTTTTTGGTTGTACATATGTCCATGCATTTTAAAACTTTCAAATGGCCTATGTGTAAATTTTTGTTTTTATAAACTTGAAATTATACAAATTTTAATGTGCGTCAAGAACTTGTTCCATATAGCTGTGGTATCAAGCAATAATGTGAATAACTTTTGAAATTATATAAACTGTGCTTAATATTTGTATTAAGAATTGGTACCACTATACCTTTTTTCCTTGTATTAAATTTTTTAAATACCAGTTTCATTAATTTATATACCTGTATTTTTAAAAAGTATTTCTTTGTACTTCTCCAAAAGACTGTAATTCTATATAAATTTGAATAGTTGAATACCAGCATTATTTTCTATAATTGGGCATTAGGAACTATCTTAAAAACTAAGATTTTTTTTTGTATGAGAATTATTATTTCTTTCCCTTGCCCCCTAAAATACTTAACAACTTGAATTTATAAAACATTTTTCTTCTGAAGACCTCAAAGTAGAAAGAATCTAAATACTTCTCACTTCATTTACCTTATGTCTAGGGTGTGGCCTAACACCTTAAAGTAGTGCAATTAAAAGGTAATGCTATTCAAAAGCTCTAGTATTCCTCTGGTTTCAGTGTGGGAAATTATATGGGGAATGCTAAATCTGCCCCAGTATTCATTAAGAGCAGAAAAATATGACTATAGACTATGCAACATAGTGTTCCATATCTAAAATTTTATAAATTTTTAGAACAGCACATTGATTAGCTTTATAAGAAGAATTGTACCTTTTGAGACATATTTTTTCTATTAGTCTTCTGTAAGTTACAATTTTTATTCCCTTAATATTTAATAGTAAGATAATTTCATAGTTAATAGTATTAAGTATAGGATTTTTAAAAGCCTTAATTTTATTAAAGACTAGAGGCCCGGTGCACAGATTCATGCACCAGTGGGTCCCCCTCAGCCTGGTCTGCACTTTCTTGCAATCTGGGTCCCCTCGGGGGATGTCAGACTGCCTGTTTCGGCTCGATCCCTACAGGCCAGGCCAAGGGACCCTACCAGTGCACGAATCCATGAACTGGGCCACTAGTCTATATATATATATAAAAGCCGAAGGAACCGAATGACCAGTCGACCAGTCGCTATGACACGTCCTGGCTACCAGAGGGCAGACGCTCATCGCAGGAGCTGCCCCCCGGTGGTCAGTGCGCTCCCACGACAGGAGCACTGCTCAGTGAGCTTACTGAGCAGCGGCGGCAGCAGGCACAGTGGGGCTGGGATGAGCGGAGTGGCACGGGCTCTTCCCAGGCCACCTGCTGCTTTGCTCACTACTACATCCCTTGGGCGATGTTGGGCTGCCAGTTTTGGCCTGATCCCCGAGGGATCCCAGATTGTAAGAGGGCACAGGCCACGCTGAGGGACCCCACCGGTACATGAATCCATGCACTCAGCCTCTAGTCCTATATGATAAAGACTTAATATGCTAATTGCACCAAACAGCAAAAAGACTGTCTGGACATTCTTCCAGACAACCTTCCAGATGCAGCCAAGGCTGCGAGGGTCTGCCGAGGCTGCAAGGGACTGTGAGGGCCAGCTGGGGCTGCGAGGGCCAGGCCCCTTGCACAAATTTTGTGCATTGGGCCTCTATATATAAAAGCCTACGTGACCATTTGACAGTTTGCTCTGATGCACACTGACCACCAGGGAACAGACTCTCAACGCACAGACATGGAAACATGGAATAGACTGATGAATCTCAAGGGGGAGGGGGGCAAGCAGGAAGAGGTTAACCAAAGATCTTACATGCATACTAGAGGCTCAGTGCATGGGATTCCTGCATTGGTGGGGGGTGGGGCCAGCAGGGATCAACCTGCTGTGGGAGCGCCACTCATCCCTGTCAGCCCAGCAAAGCGGCTGTGGATCTGCCCTCTGAGTGGCTGCTCCCTGGTCTGTGGAGCCAGAGCACTCGCCTCTCCAGGGGATCTGGTCGGGCCAGGCCCAGGGACAATAGTACTGAAAGGCGGCAGAGTAGGCCTCAGTCTGGCGGCAGCAATGAACCCACCTCCCAGCCTCTTGGGTCAGCTCTATGAGCCTGAGTGGTGGCGGTGCTGCACAGCCTGCGGGTATCGGGAGGAGGAGCCTGGGGTGAGGAGGCAATGATCACAGCCTGGGTTCCTGCCCATCAGCCCAGGGTTCGCAGTGGTAGCAGCCGCTCATCCCAGTCAGCCAAGTGACGCTCCCACTGTGGGTAGCACACTAACCACCGGGGACAGCTCCTGCATTGAGCATCTGCACTCTGGTGGTCAGTGTGCATCACAGTGACTGGTCGACCAGTTGTTCAGTTGCTTTGACTTTTATATATATAGATTCCCTAGAAATGTGCACTCTTATAATTTCTAATGTATATATAGAAAAATACCTGAATGCTTAATATGTGGTATTACCATAAGTCAGTTATGCCTTGAACTTGAGCATCTGGGCTAGTAGCCTCCAGTATAACCCCTCTGGCTTATCCTTTCTTGAGTCATGAATATAAGTGCCCATTTTAATGGAAATTAGAAATATTTAAAATGATTGTTCTGTTTATGTTTTCTGCCTTAAAATTTGTGAAGCATGAATCATAGGTACTTTTAAAACTGATCAAGGAAAAATATTGGCAAAAAATCTAATGTATAGATTTTACATAGGCTGAATGGATAACTTAGGATATTTGTTTATGTATTACTGGCATTTTACAATCAGTCACCATGCCTGTGTAGAAACATTCTTTTATCAAATAATGTACCTAGAAAACTCTATTCAATTTAATACATGAATTATATATATTTGGCTTAAAATATATACTCCAAAACCTAATGACTATAGTAAAACTTAAGGGACACATTTAGCTTCTAAGGTAGATATTGCCCCACCCTCACAAAGAGGGTCACCTTACCTATATAAAATGGTCATTAGAAGCTTTATTAAGATTCTTTAATGACTGGGCTTTATTCATTTAAAATGTGAACATGTAATTCAGGTCTAAAATAAGTAAGTGTTCAAACTTTGAATAACAGTAAACAATGATTTCACTTTCTTACTAATTTTGTAATTGAATAATTTTAAATCAAGAACAACCACAACTTTTTCCACAGTTGTGTTTTCAGTGTTATTTGTACAGAGCTTCTGATTGCTTCTTTATATTAGTAGACTCAGCAGTGGTATAAAATTTTGACATTTCTTATCAATCTCTGGTTATAAAAAATGTTAGAGTAGCATGTACAGTTGGACCCATAGCCACATGAGTTCATACTAGTTTTATATAACGTTATGTACAGACTGTTTCAACATTTATGGTATTCTGCTTTACAATTATAACATTTAGCTGCATGCCTGATTTTCACTATACATATTTGCTTTGGCTCAACTGTTCGTCAGTAGTACTAAATCAAAAGTACAGTGTGTTTAAAATGTTTTTAGCTGAATTCCAGCATCTAGTCCTGAGGCCTCTTTCCTTCTCCTATCCTACTGAAGCACTGTGGGTCCTTTTGCTGCCCTCTTGATGTCCACAGTCTTCCCTCAGGCAAGGACATAGTCCAGAATTGCCTTTCTACTATCCTTCCCCAAAGCTCTCAGTAAGAATGTTAATTCTTTCGCATTCTTAGCTAGGTGTTCAAAAGGCCAGTTATAGTGAGTCAGTCACATTATGAAGAGCTGACACTTTCAATTCTGCTAAGGTGGTACTTGCATTTTTTAAAATGGAGTGTCTTAATTTAAATTTCCAATTTGGTGCAGTGGTGTAATTGGCGTTTTTCTTTTCAACAGTTCCTACCAGTCCAGACATTTCAGGGAGGAAGTAATAGGATAGTTACATGTGGGGCTTCTCAAACCACCATTTCTGAAGAAAGCTGATTTATATGTAGTATTAGGGAAGAAAGAATAGACTAAAGGCCAGTCCTAAACCAAATTATTAATTATCCCATAATAGTTTGTGTTTACCCTTTTAAAAAGGATATAAAGTAACTTTTAATTTTTATATATACAGTAGCCAGCTATTATTTTTAAGAACATATAAATTGTATTTAGTAGATTTGTCTTTAAATTTTGAGTTATCTTGTTCTATACTTTTGCAAAGATTTTTAGATAGTAACTTAAGAGAAGCCTGTATATTGTTTATGTTAGTCATAAACAATACAGTGTACTTGTTTCTACAGTAGGAAACAATATCCCACCCCACCCCCATGGTAAATTGAAACAACAGAGTTTGTTTATAGCTTTAATAGACAATTCTGAAAACAAATTCAGAATGCTAATCCTGATTTTTAATTCATTTCTGTATGTTCTGCAAGATCATCAAGATACTCGGCCTCTTTGCTTTTATTTTCATTTCCACAAAAGGAAGATACTATGACTACCTCATATTTTAAAATGATTTATTATGCTGTTATTTATTACATCCTGTATAAAAGTAAAAGTAGCTAGATGTTTACTACTAATGATTGAGTAGCTTTTTTTACTTATTTTCAGTGTCAGCAAAAACCTGAGCTACTTTCAAATTTTGCATTTAAAATTAAAGCATTAGAATGAATACTCCCTATATCTATCTATAGAAAAGCTTTGCATGTTTTAAAATCAGGTAGACTTTAAATATAGTAATTGAGAAAAGCTTTTTCTAATACCCTTTAAACTGTTGTTTCATCTCAGATACTTAAGCAAAATCATGCCTTAAAAAAAAGTTTTTCTCTACATCATAAACATGGTGCTTTATCTGAATTTGAGAGATGACTCTTTTTTCTCTTTATAAAAAACATAGTATATTACTTTCCTAACTCTTTTTTAAAAATCTGTTTTCAATGATTTTTTAGCGGAAGGGAGAGGGAGGGAGAGAAATATTGATGAGAGAGAAATAACGCCTCCTGCACACCTCCTGTAGGGGATCCAGCCCGCAACCCGGGCATGTGCCCTGATCGGGAATTGAACAGGTGGGCTCTTGGTTCCTCAGTCGATGCCCAACTGCTGTGCTACACCTACAGGGCACTTTCCTAGCTCAGAAATTATCTCCGAAATATTTTAATAAACTAACCACACCAAGCATTCACTTTGGCTGATAGGCTATCTATTGCTTTTTTTCTTCTTTTTAAAGAAACAATGTCAATCAGCTTTCAGGAGAACATAAGTAATGTGTCAGTGTTTTGGGTACTATTTTATTGTACCATAATGTACCTCAATGCAGATTTTTATCTCTTATTATCTCTCTTACTGGTTCACAAATTAGTAAAACTGGTTCAAATTCTCTTTGACATAAATACTATGTAGACTTAAAATGTTCTAGAAGGAAAGCAAAGCCTATTTCTTAAAGAAACCTTTCGTACTAAATAAAAATTCCACCTCCTCTTTCTCTTTTAGTAGCAGCTTATTTAAATAGTTTCATTGCATTGCCACGGAGTGTTCATAAATAGGAGTTTAACTGAAGTTATCATAAATCTCTTGAAAATTTCCGTTTATTTTTATATTTGTTGGAGTTAATGATATTTTGCCCTCTCAGAAGAGTTTAGCATTATGAAATTGGCAGTGGGAGCAAAGTAGACATGATTGGAAAACAATATGCTGAAATCTGGCCGAGAGAAATAACTACATTGTTATCCTACCTATACTTTGATTTACAAGTGGGAAAGTTATGCAATGGCCAGGAATTGCACACAGCTTTCTTTTTATTACATTCTTTGTGTATTGTAATGGAAATTATTTTTTAAAAAAGAAAAATGTTCTAGTTTTCCTCTGCTATCATGTCTTTTGAAAAGATAGTGGGAGGCTACCTTGAATAAAGTATTCTGTTTATCTTTTATAATTGTGTTATAGACAATTAAAATACTAAATAAATGATCTAGGAATTTGTTCCTATGTCCTTAGTGAGCATGGAATAGCTTTCAAGTATAATTCATCAGGAACTTCTGGTAGGGCAATTATGCACACCCATGACCAGGGTCTCTATTATGCTTTCAGATAATTCTAGTTACATTCAGCTAAGTCTAGTAACATTTTTAAAAATGAAGATAACTTTGGTACAAACTTGAATTTTAAAGGTATGTGTTACATTTTTCATCATTAAGAAATTAAAGCCATTGCCAAACATAACCGGTGTTTGTTAAAAAGATTTTTTTGGTTAGATGAAAATTTGTTGGCTGTCATAATTGTGAAGAAATATGTAGATGAGTAATATTTAGGGTGGCTTGGTTTTGGGCCCTATGTTGATTCTGTATATTGAATCTTACAAAATTAAGTCTTCATTGACAATTTTTCCTGAAAAACACATGGAATTCTAATTTGAACTTTGGTCACATGCTTTTAGTTGAGTTGTTATTTTTAAAAATAAATATTTTTATCGATTTCAGAGAGGCAGGGAGAGGGAGAGATGGAAACATCAATGATGAGAGAGAATCATTGATTGCTGCCTCCTGCACAAACAGGGATCGAGCCTGCAACCCACACATGTGCCCCTACTGGGAATTAACCGTTACCTCCTGGTTCACAAGCGATGCTCAACCACTGAGCCACAGCGGCCAGGCAAATTGTTGTTTTTAAGTGAGTCTGTTTTGACATATGACTTCAGCACATAATTTCATTCTTAGAACTAAAATATGGGCTAGTTCACAGCTCTTGATCTTTAAGTACTATAATATACTAGGGGCCCGGTGCACAAAAATTTGTGCACTCGGAGGCCCCTCAGCCTGGCCTGTGCCCTCTTGTAGTCTGGTACCCCTCGGGGCATGTCCACCTGCTAGAATGCCTGGCCAGTCTGGGTGAGGGGCTGAGGGCCATTTTTAGGCTACCCACAGCTCCCATTGATGCAATGTTCCAGCGAGGCTGGCTGGAATCAGGTTTCTGGGGTTTATTTATCTTCCATAATTGAAACTTTGTTGCCTTGAGTGGAGGCCTAGGCAGGCAATGAAGCCTCCTGTTTGCTTCAGCTCTGTGGCTTCTATAATTGAAACATTGTTGCCTTGAGCAGAGGCCTGGCCAGCCTAGGCAGGAAGTTTCAATTCCATCACTGGTACAATGGAAGCCTCCTGTTTGCTCCAGCTTAGAGGCTGCCAGCTGCCATCTTGGCTGGATTAATTTGCATACAATCGCTCTGATTGGCCGTGGGCGTGTTTTGGTTGGTGGGCGTGGCTTAGGTGTCTTGGAGTGATGGTTAATTTGCATATTACTCATTTATTAGATTAAATATAAATGTAAACCAATTTAGATGAAGTTAGGAAAAAGTCTGGAACTTAGAGATTAAGTCACTAAAAGGATATTGACAAAACTAGTAATGTTTGTTGAAATGGCCATATGAATGAATACACATACATATTTCTTCTGTGAACACAACCTGTTCAAATATCTGGGAATAAAATAATTGACATGAATATGAGTTTAGGAAATATGTGCCATAAACTTAAGGAAAATATATTGTGTATTTATGAGCTTGCATTATAATTGGAAAAAAGAATGGGAAAAAAATACAACTTATATAATTAACATTTTCCCAAAGATCTTAAGTTGTCCCTAAAATTTAAAAGCCAGTGTAGCTTTTTATAGGGTTCTCAATTATTCTATTTAGATTTCATTTTGCTTTTTAAGCGTTCAAGGGAAGGCAGAAATCTAATTACCACTTATAGATGTACATATTTAGTAGTAAAGTTTATCTGTTGCATTGTATCAAATGACTATTTGTCATACACACTTTTATTTTTTCATTTTACTTGATTGACCCAGCTTCTATTGTAAACCTTTAAGAAATAATTTCATATATGTGGGAAAAGATATGTGTGTGCATATATACATATATGTATACATAATTTTAAAATAAAGTATTTGTAATTCAGTTCACTAAGGCATCTCTTTTGCAGTAGGAAGTAAAGAGGCTTTTACCTCCACCACCTGGATTGTTTTATTTAAAATACAAAAGCAGATTGATTCTATTTTAAACATTTAAAAGCTAAGAGGGAAATTTTGTGTTCATGGGTTATTTCTATGTTTCCTTGAGTCATCTAAGTGTTGTAGTTTGTAAATAATTCCTTATTTTCTGAATTTCTATTTTTTATTCCCTTTTTTTATCGTACCAAGAAAAGTGTGAGAGTTCTCGGCAGTATATTAAGTTTCCTTTTTCACAAATGGAGACCTAAGCAAAAATGCCATTGCTGCTTGCAATAGTTAAACTATCTTAGAAAGCCAAAAAGATAGTCTTAGATAGATAGCCATTCAATTTTCTTTACATTGTATGTGAGATGAATATTTCTTGAGACTTTTTTGTTTGCTTTACTAAAGAAATCAATGAAGGAAAAAAAAACTTCAAAAAAACACACAACAAAACAAACAAAAAACACCCTGGAACTCATGTGAAGCATGCAGGGTGTTGTAATTTCAGTTTGCAAAGCGGTGTGATACAATGTTGCTGAGCCAAAAGCACACGATAGATTTAATGTAGCCAATTGTGTACTTTTGAAAAAAAGAGTAACTGTTCCCTGTGAGTTAATTTTGGATTTTTTCAAAATCTCTCTTTTAGGCTTTGTGCTGGATTCTTCCAGACAAATGCGTATTCCATGTGGGCCTGTGTTCTGCTAAATGCTCTCAGTTCTCCTTTTGCAATCAAGATTATGTTGCTAAGGAGATTTTGCTTTTATTGGTGCCATTGATTTGTGTTAATACGTTTTGAATACCTCTCTGTATTCTTCCGTAGACAAGGCCAAAAGAAAAACTTCCCCGAGTTTCCCAATTTACATTACAAATGGAGCGGTGGTGTAATGAAGCCGATATAAAGTGGGCAGTTGAAAGGGAACTAAAGAAGGGCACTCAAGTGAGAAATGAAGAAATGTGCCCAGTGTAGTCTGTGGGCTGCCTTAGGTCCAGCTGCAGGAACTGGCCCTGGCCAGAGGTAGAGTGAGTGAGCACCTCCCTCTGCAAAGACCACCCACTTTTTGGAGTCCAGGCTCGCACACCATAGATTACCTCATTGACTAATATAGGTCCATTAGAAAGGGAGAAACTTTCTGAGGTAGCAAAGAGATGGTTCTCTCTCACCCCTAAATATCTTCACATTCTTCCTAGAGTGTGACTTAAGACTAGAATGTCTATATCTTACTACCTTTAGTTGTCCTTTAAAGAATCCCCAAGGATCACCCAGTTCTTTGGTGTGGGAACTAGCATATTGAAATATTTTTGTTGGTGTGTCATTTTAGGTGAGAAGGATATTAGGCAGATTAAACTGAAGGTTTTAGTTATATGCTCCTTCCTCTGTATGATATTCTAGACTCCAAAAACTTTCTTCTTACTATGAAACTCGTATTCTGTCTGTAAGTGGAAGGAGAGTGCCAACTAGACCTGCCTTGAACCAGTGAAGTGATTGTCTTAGGCTGTAGTATCTGAAGGTGCTAAGGTATTTCTTTGTGGCACAGTAATACCCTTTGGGTGGTTTGCATTGTTTGGACATGCTGGTGTTCATCCACAGGGATTTGTTTTGTTTTTTAATCAGAGAACAAGCACTGCACTGATACAACTTGAAGAAATTTTAGACCTTTTAAATTATGAGTATAAAAATAATACAGAAAAAGAAAATTTGCTGCACAGATCTGAGGAATTTAAAAGTTGATTGTAAGGGAGGCAACATCAAGGGTTACAAGAACAACCCTCTTATTTGAAGATGAAAAATGAGTATTTCTGTTAAAACAATTTAAAAGTCTAATTATCAGTTCTTTAATATTGAATGGTCAGGGCAAAAAGCCTAAATAGCAGAGGCATTCTGCTGTCAATGGGAAATATAAAATTTATTTTAAAAATCTGAAAAGGAATTCTTAATTCCTATAATTATAATATCTTTTCAGATTCCCCCTCCCCCCCCCCAAAAGGTGCCTGTCAACTGTTGTGCTTCATGGATAAAATCCAAATTTTGAGACTAAATGTATTATTTTTTATCTTCTGTCCCCAAATTTTGGTTTACATGTACTTCTGGTTGATTTTTTCTCCCTGTGATACTTTTAAAGCTTTTAAAGTTAATCTCCATCTTAAAGACTAAACTTTAAAAATATAGGAATGAACTTTATTTTCAATCTAGTACTTCTGGCTGTATTTGTCAGTGGTTTCCATATTAATGATACCATTTTTTATGGTATAATCCTAAATTTAAGAATTGTAAGAATGAGAAAAAAGCTAAGAATTAATTATAGGTGAAAGGTAGTGAGAAACAAAATATTTTTATGGTTTACATTGAGAGTTTTGGTTTTTTTTTTTCTTTTCCCAAATTAGAAATCATCTATTGAAACTTACTTTTAAATTACTTTATACTTTAAAATTTTCATGCTTAGAAAAATTGCTTTGAAGAGGAAGGCAAACTTATTCTGTTCATGCACATAAAACAAGTAGTATAATTTTATTCTGAGCATCAAACTGTAACACTTACAAAATTATTTTCCAAAGATAAAGTGTATCATAATATTTATGAACTTTGAAAAACCAGTTTTTCCTAGTCTTCTGTTTGTAACATACTATTACGTGCTGAAAGGTGATGTGTAAAAGAATGCAAGTGTAAGAAATCAACCAATTATGCCCTGGTTGACCAGTATTTCTTCTATACATTGCTTAGAGCAGAGATGAGTTAGGTAACTTATAAATAAATGCATGGCATGTTTTTAGATATTGTCAAAACCATGAATAATTAAACTGCACTAGGAAAGAGCTTTGAAGAAAGTGTGTAGTAAAGCACAATCTTCTTTTCCAATTCTGCCAGCACTGGGTATTGCCCTTTAGCCATGGCCACACCCACTTAAGAAAGCTGGGATCTCAGAGCTGGAGAAAACCCCAGAGATGTCCAGTGGGAATGTGCATTATAATCAACTGGAGAGTGTTTTGTTTTGTTTTTAAACATACATGACTGTATTCTCCCCCACATCCCATCACTTGGACCTAGAAAGAGGGAAGGAGAGCATGTATATGATTTAAAAAATTACCCAGTTATGGTAAGACATCTTCCCTTTCCATTTTAACCTAGGGAGTTTGTCACTTGTTTGAGCTCACAGATTATTAGTGACAGCGCTAGGACTAAAACTCCAGACATGTAACTGCTAGTATACATATGTGGGTTATTTCCTGCAATAAATACTATAAATAGAATTTTCCCTTTTGCAAAGTTAGCAATTTAAAAAAGAACTAAAAGTGATTGAAATCCCGACAGCATTATCAAAATTGTTTCTTTGTAACTGAAAGAGTATCATCTATGCCTAAAGCACCTAAAGGCAGAATGTTACACACACACACACACACACACACACACAACCCAAAAAAACAAAATACTTATCTCTACAACTGAAGAAACTTTAGCTCTATCTATTGCCCAACCTGAGAACTGTAACTTAGACATGAACTCATGTCTTGCTGGTTCATGTGAAAACATTTAGGATATCTGGCAGCCTACCAGACTCTGAGTTAAACATTCTACAGCCTGACTAGACTGCTGGGTAGCCAACTTCACATCAGATTAAACACATTCTCTTCATGATGAATAGCTTGGAACCCTAAAACTTGATTTCGTTACCAAAATTTGCAAAGGGTGTGTTGTTTTTAAAGTTATTTTATGTTTTACTGACACCATCTGATTGTGATCATCAAATGTATTTTCTGTGATTGTCAAATGTATGGTAGTGATGAAATGGAAGAGATGGGCATTGAGAGACTTTGTACTAATAAAACAAAAAAGGACTCCAACAAGGTTGGACACAGTACAGCTTAGAGTTGAACATTCATGAATTTTGTATAGAGAACATTTACATTTCATTAACATTTTAAATTACAAAGGCAGGTCTGCAAATACTGATTAGTGTGTGTGTGTGTGTGTGTGTGTGTGTGCGCGCGCGCATGCGCGCGCGCTCATTGCATTTTTTAAGCAAACGGTGAATAACGTAATGCTAACTATATCCTGTTTCCTTGCCATTAATTTCCCTTTGTATTTTAAAGCATAAGCTAATTGTAATATATAGTCACATTAATCTCGGTAAACTGTGCTTTACATTATAAATCCATGCACACTTTGTGTAATGTTCCTTGTATGACAAAGTTGGGGCTAATGAAGGGTACTCTGAGCACCATTGCTCAGCTATGTGGTAAGCCAGTTCTCCACAGACTTGCCATTCTAATTCTGCATCCATATGAACAGAAAGTAATCTCAATACTGAGCGAGAATATAAAAAATGTAGTATTTGATGAATAACACCCACTAGAGATTAGAATAGAATTATTCAAGTCCAGCTTGCCATTCTTTCAAGCATGTTATACTTTGGGAAATTCTCTGAAGTTACAAAGAATTTGAAAGCATGGAGGAAATAGTGGCTGACTAATGTAATGAATTGAAACGGAAATCAGAAGTCAATGTGGACCATCGAGTAAGCTGCCATTTGAGGGTAATTGACAAGCAGGTGCCTGATAAATGATGGGGAATGCCCCAGTTTTGGTTATTGGCATCAGTAATGGTGATATGGCTTTAGGCCATAATTAGAGAACATGTTTTCTAAGAGTGAAGTCATGTATCCTATGAATTTAAAGTGTGTTAACTACTCAATTGCAGAAAGTAATGTCTAGAATTGTTTTTACTGACTGCTTTTTTACTAGACTTATTTAAGAACTTAGAGAGTAGATCTCTTGTGAAGAAGTGATAGGTTTATGGGGGAGTGGGGGAACTGGCCCCCACCCGAAAACCACACAACTGACACCTGCTGAGTATGCTTAGATCTCTACACCCCAGCCAAGGCAGCTGATTCCTCATCAGGGTATAAGCCCTGTAGAGTGGGTGAGAGGGTGGAGCTATTGCTTTCCCCCAGGCTGATGCAGCATGGAGAGGAGTGCTCCTCACAAGAAGGATGGTGTCTGCAGTATGAAGAATGACTCAGCACAGGGATCCTGGCAGCTGAACCTTCAGCACTCTCCCCAGAGCCACAAACCCCAGATTCTATTCATGAGACTCTAGTCCTCTGCCTTCCTCCGTTGGAGCCAGGGTAATAAAGGCTTTTATGGTTCTGAACCCTTATAACAAGTCACATGACTAAGAATTACTAAAAAAGGAGACTCAAGAACATGTTTAAAAAAAACCCTACAGCACCACTGTGGCTGGGTAGCTCAGAATGTCATCCCAATGTGCCAAGGTTGCAGGTTCAACCTGATCAGGGCACATATAAAAATCAATTAATGCATAAATAAGTGGAACAATGTTTTATTGTTTCTCTCAAATCAAATAATTGAAAAAAATAATTATTAAAACGATCTACAGCACCTTACAAATGTCTGAGTAAGATGAGAAAAAGCATTTCACAAAATCCAACATCCATACTTGATAAAAAATGTCAACAAAATGGAAATAGAAGGAAACTTCCTTATCCAGATAGAATGTATGAACACACTACAGCTCATGTCATACTTATTAGGTGCAAGACTGAATGCTTTCCTCTAAAGATTAGGAATAAGAAAAGTATTTCTTCTCTTAACTCTTAGCCACTTGTACTCAACATTGTACTTGAAGTCTTAGTGTGCTAAGTCAAGAAAAAGAAATAAAGAGCATTTGGTCAAAAAGGCAGAAGAAAAACTGCCCTTGTTAGATGGCATGAATTAGTATATGTAGAAAATGCTGAGGTATCCACAAAGCTACTGCTAGAACAACTTTATCAAGTTCACAGGAAAATCTATATATATAAAAGCCTAAGTGACCAAATAACTGAATGACTGGTTGACCAGTCATTATGATGCACACTGTCCACTAGGGGGTAGCTGCTCAATGCTGGAGCTGCTTCCTAGTGCTCAGGGTGCTCCCACAGTGGGAGTGCTGCTTAGTTGATCCACGCTTCCTGGCATCCCAGCAGCAGCCACTCACTCCCTCAGAAGTCCTGCAGGTCCAATCTCTGGAGAACAGGCCAGGCACCGACGGACAGGCGCATGATCCCGATAGCATTGCTGGTCTCCTGGAAGTCAGCCTCAAGCACCGTGGCCACTTCCCCTCCCTAGATGTTCCACAAGGAAGAAATGATATAAAAGTGTCAGGTGGCTCCCAACATATGGCATGAATAGCAGTAGGATTCTGATCCCAGGCCCAGCAAGGGAAGCCCACCACCCTCCCAGAGAGCTGATTGTGTATCACCCCTCCCCCCCACCCCAGTTCCCCCGGAGACCAGCACCAGATGTAGGGTTCAGGGCTGGTGAGCCTCTCCCAATCAGGGCTGACTGGGCGGGAGCCTGTAGCAGGTGCAGCAGAGCCAGGATAAATGGAGCGGCAGGTGGCATTGAAATGCCAGTTTCAGCCCAATCCCTGCAGGCCATGCCCAGGGACCCCACCTGTGCACAGATTCATGCACCGGGCATCTAGTGTGTGTGTGTAGTGCTTCTATTTACTAGCAATGAACAATTTGAAAAATAAAATTAAGACAATCCCTTTCACAATAGCATAAAATACTTAGAAATAAATTTAACAAAAGTGCAAGACTTCTACATTTCTGAAGGAAGTAAAAGGATCTTAATAAATGGAGAGACATTACATGTTTATGAACTGGAATACTCATTATTACTAAGATGACAATTATTTTCAAACTGACCTATAAATTCAATGCAATCCCTATCAAAATTCTTGCTGTGTCCCCCCGAAATTGACAAACTGATCCTAATATATGAAAATACAAGGCACTCAGAATAACAAAAAATATCTTGAGATAGAACAAAGTTAGATAACTTACATTTCATTATTTCAATACTTAACTACAAAGCAACAGTAATCAAGAGTGCAGTACTGGTATACTAGTAAGTACAATATGTGGATCAAAGGATGGTATAGGAACAACTGGATAGCTACCTACAAAAAAAAAAAAAAAAGAATTTAAACCCTTATACACAAAAATTAATTAAAAATGGATTATAGACAAATGGGAGAGCTAAAACTACAAAACTCTGCAGACAGAAGTAAATATTTGGATCAGATTTCCAAAGATAAAACTCAGAAAACAATATTAAGAATATGAAAGACTGCCAGACCAGTGTGGCTCAGTGGTTGAGTGTCAACCCATGAATCAAGAGGTTTGCACATTCCAGTTTGCCTCTGCGGACCCCTACTAGGTTTTGGTTACCCCAGAAACTGCTCTCGTCAAGATTACCAGATGCCCCAATTTGCCACATCAGTACTTATCTGTGTTACTCCAAAGCATTTTCTCAGCTGACCATTCCATCTTTATGTATCTCTCTTGTCCTGACAGCATGCTCTTCCAGTCTCCTGCTCCTCCTTCCCCTTAACTCTTTTTTAAAAAAGTTATTGTTGAAAGTGTTACAGATGTTCCCCCCCCACCACCACCTTTTTCCCCATTGACCCCTCCCATTCCACACGCACCCCTCCCCAGCCTTTACCACACTATTGCCTGTGTCCATGGGCAATGCCTACATGCAAATACCAGTAAGTTCTCGGTTAATCACTCGCCACCCCACCCCCTCCACCCTGCATTCCTTCTCAGATGAGTCTGTTCCATGCTTCTATGTCTCTGGATCTATTTTGTTCAGTAGATTCCACATATGAGTGAGATCATGAGATACTTGTCTTTCTCTGAATGGCTTACTTTGCTTAGCATAATACTCTCCAGGTCCCTCTCTGCTATCTCAAAGGGTATGAAATCCTTTTTTTCTTTTTCTTTCTGTTGCATAGTATTCCATGGTGTAAATGTACCACAGCCTTTTTATCTGCTCATCTACTGATGGGCAGAAATGTTGAGTGTTCCAGGGCCCAGGTCTAGGACTTCAGCTCTTCTACCCAATTTCGTCTAATCCATGGCTCAGATACCGTCTACATGCAAATTCATATCAGCTCTGACCTTTCCACTGAGCTATACATTTAGATATCTAGGTGCCAACTTAACACTTTTCCACTTGAATAGCAATTAGGCATTTCACACTAAAAATAGTCAACGCAGGCCTCTTGGTTTGTTCCCTGTGAATACTGTTCTTCTTTTCTCACCTCCTTTTGCTCAGATATTCAAGACAAAAAAGCAAGAGTTGTTTACCCTATTCCCTGAAATGTACCTCGGCAACATTGGTTACTCTCCATAGTATCATTGCTTTCACTTTTGTCTAAGCTCCCATCATCTTTTGTCAGTTCTGACCTGAATTATTGCAGTAGCCTCTTAACTGTTCTCCCAACTGCCGATGTCAGCTGGCCCTTGCTTGTTGTTGACATCATTTCCTATGGGCCCAGCACTCAGGGTCGCCCGCTTCAGTTTGGCCACATGGTCTGTTTTGGATACTCAAAAGGGCAAAGTTTTGTCCTCCTCTTGTCCCTAGGGGGTCTTTCATTCATTGCTGCCTCTGCTAGAATGACTAGCTCCTCTTATTCAGGTCTCAGCACAAATGTCCTTTCAACAATGAAACCTTTCCCAAGCCCCCCCATCCAAGCCCCTCTACCCTGCCAGATCTTACTTTATTTTCTTGATTACACTTTTCACTCTCCGCATTTATCTTATATTTTTGTCATTTGATATGTGTAGTCCCAGCAGCAAGAGCGTTGCCTGGCATAGATAAGTGCTCAGTAAATATTTGTTGACTAGTTAAGTTTTGTAGCCACATTTGTTTCCATATGGCACTGGTTTACCCACAGCTTTGGCTGCAGGAAAGGTGCCAGTTTTTCCCCAGGCTCTGTGTGTCCACGGCTTCTTCCCTTAGGCCCCACTCTGAGAAGCTTCCCCACTGCTTTCATTTACACTGGTCACAGTTAAAAACTTAAGTCTCCAAACCACCTTCAGAATGAAAAGAAGGACGATGGTACTTTGAATGAACATCAGGTAGGAAGCTCATCCATAAGTTACTGATGCGGGCCAGAACAAGAGATAGAGCCACTGCCATAAAAATCTGCATGCTTGAGGACTTAGGTCGACCCTTGATTTAAATAAAGTGTACTCCCCTGAGGTGGCTTAGAGAAGGTAATGCAGTATTTTGTGATGTGAAGAGAAATGGGACAAAGGCTTAAGTCTCCTTTGGAAATAAGTAAATCTTTGACAGGTCATCATTTTAGACCACACACAGACTGTCCTCCGAGGAAAAACACAGGAAAGAGCAGCAGCACAAACGTTTCTACCCTTTGTGTGTTTGTCCATAATAAAGTTTAGACGATGGGCCCAAGAGAACAATACTTTTTTTTCTTCCCCAACCACAAAATGATTTTTCTCGAAATTGTAGAAGGTGTTTTTTTCAAGCTAGTGAAACAATGAAACTTGGTTGTAATTAACCCAAATATATCTCCTAATGTAAGAATGTGTGTGTGCTGAGACAACTTGACTGAGCATTTAAAAGTGGAAAGTAGAGTATGTTTATTACTCTTATTTACCTCACCTTTCCCCCCTTATTCCAAATTTGTTTTCAAATGTGGAAACTCTTCTGTATCCTAAGAGAGTTAATTTTAGGGACCAATCACTCGCGGGCTAAATGCAACCTTCCTGCATTAAGGGTTGTCTCAATCTAGTCTCTTTTGATGCTCACTTTGCTGTTACCTTTCTTCTCGCCTGTAAAAGGGGATAGTTTTCATCAATATTATTAGGGCACGAAACAAAATGATCCCCGAGCAGCTTAGGAAAACTTTTTAAAATGGTCATTATCCAGTCGATCATTATCTCTAAACAAGTGATGTTGAAAAGATGTGCAACTTTACTGTGTTCAAACAATGAAACAGTTTTGCCAAGTAGGTTGGGACTGAGATCATTCCAGAAAAATAAATAAATAAATAAATAAAAAGAAGAAACAGACCTTAACAATTAGTCATGAGGTTTTAATGACAACAAAAAATTTATTTTTAAAATAACTGGAAGATAAAACAAGCCTGCTTATTTTTTTCTTTTCTCGATTACTTGCACATTATTAATAAACTAGGGGCCCGGTGCACAAAAATTTGTGCACTCGGTGTGGAGGGAGTCCCCCAGCCCGGCCTGTGCCCTCTCACAGTCTGGGACCCCTCAGTGGATGTCCTATGATGGCCCCAGTCTGCCAGGCGCCTTTTGTGTGTGTGTGTGTGTGTGTGTGTGTGTGTGT
>PVJC01007788.1:0-18560 GCA_004026665.1 Murina feae
TTTACCCAGCAAAGCTATCGTTCAGAATTGAGGGTCGGATAAAGAGCTTCACAGACAAGAAAAAGCTAAAGGAGTTCATCACCACCCAACCAGTATTATATGAAATGCTGAAAGGTATCCTTTGAGAAGAGGATGAAGAAAAAGTAAAAATAAAAATTATGAACAACAAATACATATCTTTCAACAAGTGAACCTAAAAGTCAAGTGAATAAAAAATCTGATGAACAGAATGAACTGGTGATTAGAATAGGATCAGAGGCATAGAAAGGGAGTGGACTGATAATTTTCGGGGGTAAAGGGTGTTGGGAATGTGGGAAGAGAATGGACAATGATCGTACACCTATGGAAGAGGACAGTGGGGGGGGGGGAGACAGAGGGGGGGGTGGGAGGAGGGGAGCTTTGGGGGAAAATAGAGGAACAACTGTAATAATTTGAACAATAAAGATAAATAAATTTTAAAAAATAATAATAAAGTTATGCGGGCATTTTAAAGAATCCTTCTTCTTTTTTAGAAAAGCACACTGAAATAATTATAGACGTAATGCTATGATGTCTAGAACTTGCTTCAAAACAAGTCCAGTGCATGCAAGAGAGAAAGAGAGAGAGAGAGAAGTGGGTGAGGATAAGGATGAAATAAGCTTAGCCATGAGTTGTTAATTGTTAAGCTGGGTCTTAAGTATATGAGGGGAAGATTATTATCTATTCTTTCTACTTTTGCATATTATAAATTTTTTGTAGTAAAAAGTTAAAAACAAATCACATGCCCAAAAAACTCCCAAACTCAATTGTCATTATTTAATAACTTTGAACTTAGTGTGGACCTAAGAAGACATCTTTCACAGGGAAATTTGCAGTTCCCAGTCTTTTTCTTGATGATTGGGTCTGAATGTGTTAATCAATGCTGCCCTGTCATAGCCCCTGACATAGGAAAATGCTGAAATGTAATTTTTAAATCATAAAAATGTGCTCATAGTAATAGCTCCATCTTTTGCATAATATTTAAATCAATTCATTGATTTCCAGTTGCCTGATACTCTTATTTCAGTAACAAAATAAACGTTACATACTTCAGTGAAGTTGAATCCATCTGGGTTCATTTGTGCTCAAAATCTGAAGCCAATTAAGATCTGCTCTCAGCTGTGTGTCTGAGGATAGGGCCTCAGTCTCTTTGTAAGGCTTGGATTTCTTTCTTCTTTGTGCAGTTGCCAACCATATTCATGAAAAGAGAAATCAGGAGCAAAACTCATCTATGTTCAGTCTTGGTTCTTTGTATATTTGCTTATAAAGAATTATGAATACAGTCCTAACCAGTTTGGCCCAGTGGATAGAGTGTCGGCCTTCGGACTGAAGGGTCCCAGGCTCAATTCTGGCAAAGGGCCACTCGGTTATTTCAGTAGTTGGAATCCTTAAAGTCATCCTCTCTTTCTCTTCTATCCCACATCCAGTCCTTCTGAACATCTTGTTGTTTCTGCCATCAAAATATATTTAAACTCTGTCTACCTCTCACCATCTCCCTGGTTACCAATTTAATCTCTCTCTCATATTATTTTCAAATCCTCCCAGCTGGTCTTTCTTTTCTCATCATTGCTGTTCAAGACTCGAGTCTTCATACAGTAGTCAAAATGGTTCTTTTAAAACTTATATCCAGCTGTGCAGTTCTCTGCTCAAAGCCCTCTGTAATGACATGGGAAAACACTGGATTTTGCCAATTTCCTCATCACTATATTTTACTCATTTTCTACACTCTCCCCTTCCTATACCCTCCAGGTATCATGGCTTCCTTGCTGTCTCTTAACTACATTAGGCCTCAGGACATTTGTGCTTGCTATCTTCACTACCTTGAACCATCTCCTTTCTCTCTCTCCTTTTAAAAAATTTATTTATTTTAGAGAGAGAGAGAAAGGGAGAGACATCGATTTGTTGTTCCACTGATTCACACATTCATGGTTGATACTTGTATGTGCCCTGACTGGGGATCAAACCTGCAACCTTGGAGTATTGGTATGACACTCTAACTGAGCTGCCCCCATCTCCTTTCTCCACAATAACTGCATCTGATGTTCACTTGAATGACATCATAGTAGTGAAGCCTTGCCCTGACTGCACTACTTGCATGCTCTACTCTGTCACCAATGGCCTGCATTTTCTATTTTCCTTCCCCTTTCCTTTCTGTAGCTCATTATCACCCTTGACAATAGTGTTGGTCTTTACTTATTTATTTTCTACTAGAGGCCCAATGCACAAAATTCATGCAAGGGGCTCTGCCCTCTCAGCCCCTGCTGCCTCAGCCAGACTTCACAGTCCCTTGTAGCCTCAGCTGGCCCTCACAGCCCTGGCTTCTCTCAGAAGGTTGTCGGGATGGTCGTTCTGCTGTTTGGTCTAATTAGCATATTAGCTCTTTATTACATAGGATCATCTGATTCCCCACACCACCCTCCATTAGAATATAAGCTCTATGTAGGCAGAGATTTTTGTGTTTGTTTTTCATTGCTATATCCTACCTGTCTAGTTCAGAGCCTGACACTTAGCAAATACTTAAATATGGACTGAATGGATAATTGATTATACAAGTCAGTCACTGAGAATTTCATGTAAATATCACATTGTTAAATATTAATAAATAAAACATAGAGCAGAGTAAGATGTAGGCTACATATAGAAGGGCCTCAGGAGTAACAGTTTGCTTGGAAGAAGAATAAGGTGCATCCATTTTAAGTCTGAATTTTTATAACAAAATCCATGATTTTACTTGGATTTTGAATTTGGGCTGACTTGGGGGTTGGAATGATGAAGATGGGAGGGAGAAATGAAGACATCTTATCAAGTTTCTCTTTGGCTGTGTCACTTGTATGACAGTTAAAGTTTATCAAGAGCCCTTCCATACATATTATTGTTGCTTTTAAGCCTCACAACAACCTTTATGGGTAGGAATTCCTGCACCCAGATGAGGAATTGGAGCTGTGAGAGGTTAAGGAACTGACCCAAGGCTGCCGCGCTACTTGGAGACACAGACAGTAAGAAGGAGCCCAGCCTTTGTGAAAATGCATCACTAAAATGCCATAGGGCATTGGTAAAGGTGAGGTTTGCATATCTGACATTACTGAAACATACTGAAAATGAAAAATTCTGCCAAAGTGTTGTCTGTACTATAGCTAGGTAGTTTTACCATTATGCTTTTATGATGTAGAGACAGCCATAGAATTTTCTATTATATTTTTGCAAGGGCCCTTGAGACATCATTTAGTTTATCCTGGATATTTTTTCAATAGGCCTGCAGCAACAACTAAATTCACTAAGCACCCTATTATACAGAGGACATTGGGGCGTCACAGAGGAATGGAAAACTACTATAGATTTAAAGGCCTCTAGAATGAGAGGAAGTTCCACAGTTTCTTCTGAGGTGACATAGTTTTGTGTTTAACAATGCTCACTGCAATTGATCTCCTACTTAATGAGATGAAAAATGTGGGAGAGACTACCACACAATGAGAACTCAACGAAAAGTATATCTGATAGGTGGCTTATGGGCATGACACAGTGTATACATTATCACCATTTTGAAATGAGGTTTTCATTTAGGGAGACCTCATTCTGCAGAGGGTAAGCTGTGGTATTGTTTCACCATTTGTGCCCTATCTTAATCTCTAAAAGAGTCTGAAAGGATGCAGGGCAGTAGGTGTGGCCCTCTTCCTGCACCTACTGTTCCATGGACTCAGGAGTTAACCCAGGCTGCTCCCTCTACCTTTTTATGCCCTTATTGTCTTTGTGAACAGAATGGTCCTATTTTGGGTCTCTGCTGCTCTGATCAAATAGCAGGGCTTCTTCTTTCTTCAGCTGATGAACTTGCCTTTTGGTAGTCTGACCAACCCAGGAACCCTCACAAGAATGTCATCCTATATAATAAAACCCTAATATGCAAATTGACCGAATGGTAAAACAACCAGTCGGTATGATGTGCATTGACCACCAGGAGGTGGACGCTCAATGCAAGAGAGCCACTCAGCCAGAAGCCCGGCTCACAGCTGGTGAGCATAGTAGTGATGGTGGGAGGTAAGGATCGAGGGGTCCTGGACTGCGAGAGCCATGGACTGCAAGAGGGATGTCTGATTAATGGCTTAGGCCTGATCCCCCACAGATGGACAACCCCTGAGGGGTCCCAGATTGTGAGAGGGTGCAGGCTGGGCTGAGGGACCCTCCTCCCCAAGTGCATGAATTTTGTGCACTGGGCCTCTAGTAATCATTATAAAGGTCATTGGAAGTGGAGGAGTGGGGTAAACTCTCACCAATAAATGGAGTGCAGACTTAAAGATCACATATTCATCTGTTTCCCTGGAACAATTATTACTCTACTATAGCAATTCTCAACCATTTTGGTCTCATGACTCCTTTCCATGCTTAAAAATTATTGAAGACCTTTGTTTATGTGAGTTATAGCTATCAAAATAAATCATATTAGATATTAAAACTGGAAACAGCCCTGGCTGGTGTGGCTCAGTTGGTTGAAGCATTGCCCTGTATACTGTAAGGTTCTAGGTTTGATCTTCGGTCAGAGCACATCGTGGGAGGTGATGTTTCAGTTTCATATCGATGTTTCTCTCTCTTTCTCTCCTTTCCTCTGTCTCTAAAATCAATAAAAGCATGTGCTCAGGAAAGGATTAAATAAATAAAGTCCTATCCTTATTTTTTTTAAAAAACAGTAAACAAACTTTAAAAAATTATTAATCCATTTAAAGGTAGCAAATTTATTACATGTTAACATAGATAACATATTTTTACAAAAAATTAACCATGTTTTAAAAAAATTAGTGGAAGAGTGGAATTGTTCTACATTTTTGTAAGCCTCTTTGAAGTCTAGCTAGACAGCTAGATTCTCATATCTGCTTCTGCATTCAATGTGTTGCAATATATTGTTGTGTTGTTGAATTAAATGAAAAAAATCTAGACTTACATAGATATGTAGTTGGAAAGAAGAATTATTTTAATAGTTTTTTCAGATAATTTTGTATATTCTTCTTTGATACTACATCAAATTCAACAAATACTAATTTCTAAAAGACTAGTTGCAATTTGGAATCTGAAACCATACCAATGACATTTTTGTCCTCTAACATTAAATCCATCTGTCTTGCACTCATTTTCAATCTTCACCTGAAGACACATTTACTTATTTTTAGAGAAAAAGAGGAAGGGAGAGAGAGAAAGAGAGAGAGAGGGAGAGAGAGAGAGAGAGAGAGAGAGAGAGAGAGAGAGAGAGAGAAAGAGATTGGTTGCCTCTGGCATACACCCTGTCCAGGGATTGAACCTGAAATCTAGGTATGCACCCTGATCAGGAATGAACCACAACCTTTTTGGTATAGGGGAGGAGGCTCCAACCAATTGAGCCACTGGCTGGGGCTGACTTACACTTTGAAACTTTTATCCACTTTTCAAAAATGTTGCTTCACTGAATTATACAGATCTTCCCAACACTGACACATATTAAAAACTAGAGGCTCAATGCACAAAATTCGTGCAAAAGTAGGCCTTCCTTCTCTTGGCTGCCAGCACCGGCTTCTCTCTAGCACCCAGGATCTGAGCTTCCCTCTCAGCCCCAGTTTTATCCGGAAGGTCGTCTGGAAGGATGTCCAGAAGGATGTCAGTCTAATTAGCATATTATGCTTTTATTATTATAGATTATTATAGATTTCCCCCCCCCAAAAAAAATCACAGTTGTGACTATCACCACCTGCTATAGTCAGAATAATGGAGAATAATGGTCCCTCAAAGATATTCATGTCCTAATTGTCAACGTGTATGAATGTGTTAGGTTACATGGCAAAGGGGAGTTAAAGTTGCTGATGGAATGAAGCTTGTGAATCAGCTGAGCTTAAAATAGGGAGATTACTCTGGATAATCCAGAGGGGCCAATGTAATCACAAAGGTCTGTAAAGGTGGGAGAAAAAGTTGTAAGAGAGGGACAGAGAAGGAAGATGTAGTGATAGATGCAGAGGTCAGAGAGATACTGTTGCTGTTTTTAAAGACTGAGGAAGCAGCCAAGAGCCCAGGAGTGTGGGCAGCCTCCAGAGGCAGGAAGAGGCAAGAAAACTGGTTCTCCCCTAGAGCCTCAGCCAGCCCTGCTGACACCTTCTTTGTGTTCCAGTGATACCTGTTGGACTTTAAACTTCAAAAAATCTGTCGTTTTAAGCCATTAAGTCTGTGTTAACATGTTCTGACAAGGAATGACTTTCTGATTACTAATGTCATCAGAAAGGTTTTTAAATATTGGGAGGTGGTTAAGCTCATAGAGGCCAATACAAGTTTTCAAAAGTTTTGTTTGAAACCTTACATTATATCATTGGCAACAAGTACTGTTGGTAGTTTTCCTGAAAGTGAGAGGCTTACCTTGTTTGTATTTGAGAAAATGCCTGCCAAATGCCCAAGTCTGTTTGTCTATTAATTGCCCTATCAAGTAAAAATGGTTTTGTTGTTTTCTCAGGGGGGAGGGATAGCTAGCTAAGTTTACAACTTAACCACAAACAAGTTTTATCCCCAGGCAACCATCCTATTTTGGTGTACACAACTGATTTATGTACACTTATTATTTCATCACACAGAATCTTTTACTCAAACATTAATATTTAATAATATTGGTAATTTTTACAGCATTGTCAAGGGCATTATTAAGTAAAACTGTCATTGTTTATTTTAGATACAATGGCTGCTAGTACAGTTGGGTGCCATGACCTAAATTCATTTTATGCTAATAGCAGTTTAACTACCATTGATTTTATACCATAAAGTGCATATGTCAGCACAGTGAGAAAGGCAGAACTGTCTTAGTATTGTTATGAAAATAATGTTGACCTGGTGGACCTCCCTGAAAAGGTCTTCAAGACTCTCAGGGTTCCATGAACCACTCTTTGAGAATCACTGCTCCACTATGATTTAAAAAAAAAATTATTTGTCAAATAAAATATTATTGTTGTCTTTTTAATCGGTGCCCTTCAATAGTTTGCAGGACATTAAAATGTTACTTACTTTTTAGCTTTCTTGCCTCCTATTTTTAGGAGGATTTTCAGTTTTGAAGTCATAGCCCAAAAATATCTTGGAGGGAGTCCCTGGCCTCCAGAAGGGAAAACTTTCCAGTATTAAAAATATTTGAAGTAAATTTTTAAAATAAACCTTGTGGTTAAAAAATGAAGTCATATCCTAAGTGCAGTATAACTTCCCTTAAGTCTTTTTTTTTAAATTTTGTTTTATTGCTTGAAGTATTACAACGACTGTTAGATAGGTCTCCATTTTTTTTAAGTCTTAACTTACTAATTTATTCAACAAGTGGTCACTAAGTGTACTGGGCACTATCCTTTGCACTGAGGAGGAGAGTAGGATACTGTCCTTACTTTTAAGGACTTTACACCCTAATGAGGAAGATCAGAAAACTGATGGTTGCAGTAACCAGTGGTAATACTATGCTGGGGCGAGCACAGGGTGCCATGGAAACACACAGAAATGGCACCCAACAGACCAGGGAGGGTGTGGGTGAGAGGCTCTGGAAGGCTCCCCTCCCCTTCCTGGCAGACAAGTGCAATGATGCAGAACCGCTGTGGGAGTAGGAGCTGGGTGTGTGAAGGAGGGGAAGGGGTGGGAAGTGGATTCTAGCTTTAGGGAGTAGCACCTGAAAAGGCTTAGCAGTGAGAGAGTTTAGCTTATTCAGAAAGATGCAGGTAAGTAGTCAGCTGGCAGTACTAAGTTGAGTGTGAGGGTAGGGAGGGTTGGTAAACTTGGTGAAAGGTGGCCCTAGAGAGATAGGCAGGCTCCAGAGCGGGAGCACATGATCTTATCTCCCATAGCACTCTGCGGAGGGCTTCAGGACAGGGACACTGCCGATTTTCTAGGAGGGAGGTCATCAGTGTTAGACCACATTGTTTCCTAGTCCTTTCCTTGAACTGCCCTGTCTGACCCCTGCAGTCTGCAGTGGGTTCTAATATGCCCTGGCTTATTTATGGCTGGGTGTGGCAAATGGAGGTACTATTGGGAAAGTGGATGGTGATGGGAAGGCCAAAATCAGGTGTCTCTCCTAAAGTCTTTCCACCCCAGGCAGCATTGCCGGCTGCAACTCTACCTGCTCTGTGGCCTCATCTCTCTCTGCACTGGATGGGTAGTTCCCACTATTCCTGGGTCTCTGGGCTCCAGTAATAACCATCTTTCCCTTTGTCCCTCCCTGCCTTGAGGTAGTAGGGGCTCTTCTGCTGCTAATCTCTGGGTTACCTCTTTACTCTTCCTTTGACTTTTAAGCTCTTTCATTACCAATGTAACCAGTTTTCAGTGTCTGCTTTTCAGAGTAGTTTGCTTCCTAGTTGGACCTTGACTTGTACAAAAATGATGTAATTGATTAACATTTGAAAGATCACTCAAATTTCAGGGGGAAATGAATTGCATGGAGAGAGATAGAAGGAGAGAGGCTGACTGAGGGTGATGCACTTTAGCCAGGTGAGACACGCTGTGAGATTGAATGTAGGCAGTGGCCAGAGTTCAAGATGAAAAGAGGTGAATTTGAGAGGTGTTAGGAAGGTGGAATCCACAAAGGATGCTGCCTGATTGACTGTGGAGAAGGAGCTGTAGTGATATCCCTGTTTCTAGCTGGGACAAGTGAATGGTGAGGTCATTCCCTGAAGAGGGAAATACTAGAGAAGTTAGGAAGATCATGGTTTCGATTTCGGACCTATGGATTTTGAGGAGTCCAGTCACTAAGTAGCCACTTCAGATAAGTTCCACTACTGTGGCTATCATAGCGCTGCATTCAATAATCCTTGTTTTACTTAATGATGGCCCCAAAGTGCAAGAGTAGTGATGCTGGCGATTCAGACTTGCCAAAGAGAAGCTGTAAGGTGTTTCCTTTAAATGAAAGGTGGGTACAGAATAATAAGATATTTGGAGAGAGAGACCACATTCACATAACTTTTATTGCACTATATTGTTATAATTATTCTCCTTCAGTATTACTTATTGCTGTTAATTTATAAATTATTGCCTAACTTATAAGTTAAATTTTATCATAGGAATGTATACAGGAAAAAAAGCATAGTATGTATAGGATTCAGAATAATCCATGGCTTCAGGCATCCACTGGGGGTCTTGAAACGAATCCCCAGTGGATAGTGGGGGACTGCTGTATGTATATATTGCCTGTTTTTCTTCTCCTGTGTATTGTGCACCCTTGCCTTTATTAAATTTTATTCTATTGATGCAGGAGTCTCTTTGTGCTTCCCTCCCCCACAATGCTTTTACCCTTACTTAAAATTCCATTTGTAAAACTAATTTATTCTAAGCCTAACATTAAACTGAGTTACATGATTTGAACTATATCTTATCTTTGTTAAGGAAAGATATTAGCTATATGCTGTGTGGAAGCATACCATATTTCAAGTAGTTGTGGCACTAGGCAGGACTAAAACTATAAATCATATCACCCTCTGCTTAGAGACTCAAGCAAGGGCTCCAAGTGAAATTCTCAGAGATAGTTCTCTACTTATTGATGGAGGAAGGAGGACTGGCCTTGGCTCTGTGTACTGAATGCCTGAATAATGCTTCACTTTACTCAGAATTTAATCACATTTGTGACTTGGCATCTATAGTCATCTGGGTGACTGTATTTTTTATGCATTTGAATCAATTGACAGGAAAATATGTCTTGTTATATAATTGCTGTTTCTCCTAAACTGTAGAAAGGAATACCCATTGGTGGGTGCTGCTTTCCTACTCAAGTCTGGGAAGCAAAAGTCAAGAAGAAGTGGTGTAGCCTTACCCAGGTTGCTCAATGAATGGGCTTAGGACTGAAGGGTTCCAGGTTCAATTCCAGTCGGGGCATGTAACTGGGTTGCAGGCTAGATCCCCAGCCCTGGTTGGGGCACATATGAAAGGCAACTAATGTTTCTCTCTTTCTGTCTCTTGTCCTTCTTTCCACTCTCTCTAAAAATCAGTTGAAAAGTATCCTTACAGGAGGATTAATAAAAAACAAAGAGGAGGAGGAGGAGGAGGAGGAGGAGGAGGAGGAGGAGGAGGAGGAGGAAGAAGAAATGGTGTAAATGAGCAGCTCAGACAGGCTGTCTCTTTTAGTTTAAAAAAATTCTATGCATCCTTATCAGTACAGTAAACACAGCACTTTTGCAGGTAAATTATTTAGGCCTGAAAGAGGTAAATTATGTGTAGTGTCAGTTAAGTATAGAGAGCAAGGCAATGAAAGCTGTTATTTTATGTTTTATCTTCCTTCCTGTTAATTGACTCTTGATTAAGAGTTAGAGAGGATATTAGGACTTTCTACCTCAATTCACCATTACAAAAAGTTCTTTAAGAAAAACCAATAGTTTCCCCCACCCCAGTAATAGGTTTAAATGTAACTCTGTTATCAGCAATTCTGAATTTGGGGTACAGCTTAACCTTAAACTATCCTATATAATAAAAGGCTAATATGCAAATTGACTGAACAGCAAAATGACTGGTTGCTATGATGCACACTGACCACCTGGGGGCAGACGCTTAATGCAGAAGCTGCCCCTTGGTGGTCAGTGTGCTCCCACAGGGGGAGCGCCACTCAGCCAGGAGCCGGGCTCACAGCTGGTGAGCATAGTGGTGGTGGCAGAAGACTCTCCCGCCTCTGTGGCAGCACTGAGGTTGTCCGACTACCAGCTTAGAGGAACAGGCCTAAACCATCAGTTGGTCATCCCCTGAGGGCTCCCAGGCTCCAAAAGGGTGCAGGCCAGGCTGAGGGGACCCCCCACCTTCCGACAAGTGCACAAATGTTGTGCACTGGGTCTCTAGTACTGATATAATAAAAGTGAGATATAGCAACTATATTTTAGCTGGTGGAAGAGATTATCATAGCCATAAAGCTACTTTACAAAACATCTCTTATATGAAGTGCAAATAAAAGTGATCCCATTTGCCCAACTGGTGTGACTCAGTGGTTGAGCACTGATCTGTGAACCAGGAGATCACAGTTCGATTCCCAATTGGGGGCACATGCCCGGGTTGTGGGCTCCATTCCCAGTGTACAGGAGGCAGCCCATCAATGATTCTCTCTCATAATTGATGTTTCTCCCTCCCTCAATTGTGGAAAGCTCAACTGCATAATTTGTGGTCATGGAGGACTATATTTGCACTCTCCCCTGGTAAAACAGACACACACAGTACACCTTTTACTTCCTAGACTGACATGGAAACTCTGTGATTATGTTCTTCACTCTATTATTCTGAAGTCAAACTTTATCAAAGCCACTCCCTTATTCTGCTCCATCTTTTGTGAAGTCCCCTGGCTCTAGCATGGACCCTTGTCCTGGCCCTTAGATATTCAATGTAGTCACACAGTCTTATACCCCATTCCCATCATTGAAGCTTGCTCTTAGGTAAGGATCTGATAAACTCATTGCACTTAGACCTACATACTTGCTAAGGCATACTTCTCAGACTTCCCAAAGACTTACAATTTTATACTAGAGGCCCGGTGCACAAAAATTTGTGCACTCAGGGGTGTCCCTCAGCTGGCCTGTGCCCTCTCGCAGTCTGGGACCCCTTAGGGGATGGCCACCTGCTGGCTTAAATCTCCCCAGCAGATCAAGCCTAAGCTGACAGTCAGACATCCCTCTGGCAGCCTGGGAGCCCTCAGGGGATGTTCACTCGCCAGCAGGGAGCAGGCCTAAGCTGCAGTCGGATATCCTTAGTACTGCTGAGGAGGCGGGAGAAGCTCCCACCACCACCACTGTACTGGCAGCCATCAGCCTGGCTTGTGGCTGAGCACAGCTCCCCCTGTGGGAGCACACTGACCACCAGGGGCAGCTCCTGCACTGAGCATCTGCACTCTGGTGGTCATTGTGTGTCATAGTGACCAGTCATTCCCAGTAATTCTGCTCTTAGGGTCCATTTGCTGTTAGGGTCCTTTTATTATATAGGATAGAGGTCTGGTGCATGGATGGGGGCCAGCTGGTTTGCCCTGAAGGGTGTCCTGGATCAGGGTGGGGGTTCTGTTGGGGTGCCTGGCCAGCCTGAGTGAGGGGCTGATGGCTATTTGCATGCTGGCCAAGCTTCCCAGCAAGGACCCTCACCCCATGAGGGTGTGGCCATCTTGGATGAGGGGCTGATGGCTGTTTGCAAGCTGGCCATGGCCCCCCTGAGACCCATACTCCCAGCGAAGCTGGCTGGAAGCAGGTATCTGGGATTTATTTATCTTCTATAATTGAAACTTTGTTGCCTTGAGCAGAGGCCATAGCAGGCCAGGGCAGCTGGGAAGTTTGGCTTTCTCTATTGCTGGGCAACCAAGCTTCCTGCTTGCTCCAGCTCCGTGGCTGCCTGCTGCCATCTTGGTTGGGTTAATTTGCATATAGTCACTGTGATTGGCTGGTGGGTGTGGCTTGGGGTGTAGCAGGGGTGTGGTCAATTTGCATGTTTCTCTTATATTAGATTAGATATTAGAGGCCCAGTGCACAAAATTTGTGCATGGGGTGGTGTCCCTCAGCCCGGCTTGCACTGGGACCCCTCAGGGGATATGCTAAACTGGCAGTTGGACATCCCTCTCACATTCTGGGACTGCTGGCTCCTTATTACCCACCTGCCTGCCTGCCTGATTGCCCCTAACTACATCTGCTTGCCAGCCTAATCTCCCCTTAATTGCTCTCCTGCCAGCCTGATTGATACCTAACTGCTCCCTTGCCAGCCTGATTGCCCACAACTGCCCTCCCCTGCCACAACCTGCCTCCTCCTCTGGGACCCACCTCCTCCGCACAAGGCAGTGGAGACTTTGGGACCAGCCTCCTCTGTGCCTCATGGAACCACGGGACTCCCAAGCCTCATTGTGTGGAGTGGCCACCAGGTCCTGCCTCCACTGTGCACGTGGCCATCTTGTGGCAGCCATCTTGTGATGTCCATTTTGTGGTGGCCACCTTGTGATGACATCATGTGTGAGAGCATGAGAACCACGTAGGCTTTTATTAGTATAGATATGTTTTATTGATTTCAGAGAGGAAGGCAGAGAGAGAGAGAGAGAGAGAGAGAGAGAGAAAGAGAGAGAGAGAGAGAGAGAGAGAGAGAGAGAGAGAGAAACATCAATGATGAAAGAGAATCATTGATCAGCAGCCTCCCACATGCCCCACACTAGGGATTGAACCTGCAACTGGGACATGTGCCTCCTGGTTTATAGGTCTACGCTCAATCACTGAGACATGCCGGCCAGGCCAAGGACTTATAATTTTAATCAAAGACAAAACCTACTTTTAGAGAATAATAATTGATAAAGCACTAAAACCACTCCTGTTGACTATTTAGATATTTAACTTTCTGAACTGATATTCTACTATAAAGTATTGGTCTTGAGATCTAGATAGAACTGATTAGTTGGCAACAAGGTTTTGCTTCTTGTTACAGGGCTTTAAAGTATAGAAATAATAAAATGGGGGAAAGCCATTTACTTGTTCTATAGACTAGCCTATGAGCTATATCTAATCTAATAAAAGAGTAATATGCTAATTGTGTCACTCTGCTACATCCCAAGCCATGCCCACCAGCCAATCAGAGTGACTATATGCAAATTAACCCAACCAAGATGGCAGCTGGCAGCCACAGAGCTAGAGCAAACAGGAGTCTTCATTGCCCCAGTGATTGAGGAAGCTGCCTGCCTAAGCTGGCTGTGGCCTCTTCTCAAGGCAACAAAGTTTCAACTATAGAAAATAAATAAACCCCAGATGCCTGTTTCCAGCCAGCCTCGCTGGGAGATTGGGTGGCTGGGGGCTATGGCCAGCCTGAAAATGGCCCGCAGCCCCTCACTCAGTTTGGCCAGGCACCCCAGCAGGGATCCCCACCCTGAAGGGGCTGCGACCAGCCTGAAAATAGCCATCAGCCCCTCACCCAGGCTGGCCAGGTACCCCAGCAGGATGCCCCCACCCTGCAGGAAATGTAGCCAGCCTGAAAACAGCCATCAGCCTCTCACCCAGGCTGGCCAGGCACCCCAGTGGGACCCCCACCCTGATCTGGGACACCCTTCAGGGCAAACCAGCCAGCCCCCACACATGCACCAGGCCTCTATCCTTAGAATAAAAGGGTAATATGCAAATTGACCCTCACAGCAGAACTACTGGGAATGACTGGTCACTATGATACACACTGACCACCAGGGGGCAGACGCTCAATGCACGAGCTGCCCCTGGTGGTCAGTGTACTCCCACAGGGGGAGCTCTGCTCAGCCACAAGCCAGGCTGATGGCTGCCAGTACAGTGGTGGTGGTGGGAGCTTCTCCCGCCTCCTCAGCAGTGCTAAGGATGTCTGACTATAGCTTAGTCCTGCTTCCCGCTGACAAGTGTACATCCCCCAAAGGCTCCTGGGTTTCCAGAATGATGTCTGACTGCCAGCTTAGGCCCGATTGCCCGGGGAGCAGGCCTAAGCCAGCAGGTGGACATCCCTCGAGTGTTCCCAGACTGAGAGAGGGCACAAGCTGGCTGGGGGACCCACCCCCTGCCCCGAGTGCACAAATTTTTGTGCACTGGGCCTCTAGTTTATCTATAAAAGAATGAACATAGTATTTAAGAATTCTGGCACAATATTTAATCCTTCAGGGAAAAAGGATACATTCCTGCTCAGAATTTTAATGATAAACTTTATTATAGGTTAGTGTATCATTGGCTTGCATTTTTTTTGTAATTTTACAAGAAAATTTCCGTTCCCACATATCCATTATGTGTCTGATTCATTTTCTTGGCTCAAGGTAATGCCTTATAGCTATAACACCAGCAAACCAGTGTCTGCATTGGAGAAATGTGACTAAATGTGATTACGCTATTAAGCATTTTTAATTACCTTTTACTGTTCTTTAGATATAGTATGTTTTTGAGGAAGCAGAGCAGAATTGGAGTACCTTGATAATAAAATGCTTTATAGAGCAAGCATATGGACTTGGAATATTCATCATAGTTGGCAGAGATTCTTCTGTACAGTCTTGCAACACATCTCAATTTTCTTTATCTAGTGAATGTTATAATGAACACATTTATAGTGTGAGTTATGGAGAAGGGTAAAAATTTCTAAATCTTTAAAGCCTTTTTAAAATCCTCATCCAAGGATATGTTTTTATTGATTTTTTAGAGAGAGAGGATGGGGGAGGGAGTGCGAGAGAAATATTGATCGGTCACCTTTTTAGGAGCCTTGACTGGGGATCAAACCTACAACCTAGGTTTGTGCTCTGACCAGGAATCAAACTCACAGTCTTTTGGTGTACAAGGCGATACTCCAACCAACTGAGCTACCTGACTAGGGATCTTTATACCATTTTTATGTTCTGTCTTCCTTTTTGGAAATCAGATCTTGATTAAGAGGAAGAATTAACACCCAGTATGACATTAAAATATTTTGACTTGAATCCTCTGCATTTCTTTTCTTTGTCTCTAGAACAGACAAGAAATTATTTATGGACTTAAAGTATCTGAAATGCATATTTGTTGTTTCATAGAAGCCAATTACATTGTGCTTACATATAAAACTTTGGAGGGAAAAACAAGTAAATCAATGTCATTTTTTTTCATATTGTTGTATTATGCTTTAATTTAATAATCCTTTTATTATCATGCTTTTGCCCTTGGTATCTATTCCTTTAATGCCAGGCAGTTTGTCACTTCCTTGCCAGCAAATTTCCTCAGATGAAGATCACAGTGATTCCTCCTACCCAACAGGGCATTTTGTTCTCAACACTTTTTCACACTCTTTTGTTGAAATAGTTGTATTGGGGTACATTTCCCACGCCATAAAATTCACTCATTTAAAATGTAAAAGTTAAATATATTTACAGAGTTGTGCACTATCATCATGATCTAATTTTAGAACATTTAGAACATTTAAATTTTAGAACAAAAGACGCTCTAGTACTAATTACAGTCATTCCCATTCCTACTCCCTTCATCCCCATCCCATCCCCAAGAAGCCACTAATCAATTTTCTGCTTCTATGGATTTACTTATTCTGCACATTTCACATAAATGGAATCATACAATATGTGGTCTTTTGTGACTGGCTTTTTTACTTAGCATAATGTCTTCAAGGTTCATCCACAGTGTAGCATGAATCAGTACTTCATTCCTTTTTATTGCCAAATAATATTCTATTATATGGACATAGTACATTTTATTGATCCATTCATCAGTTGATGAACACTTGGGTTGCTTCCACTTTTGGACTATTATGAATAATGCTGCTGTGAACACTAGTGTAAAAGTTTTAAAAAGACATGTTTTAATCCAGCGTTTTAAGGATGAGAAAAATCAGACTTAGAAAGCTACAATCTGGGCTTCTAATTTCTAACAAAACACTATTCCTACAGAAATACAGAAATTTTAGAAAGTTTTATTTATTTATTTATTTACTAGGGACCCAGTGCACAAATTTGTGCATCCTGAAAGGAACTGTGGGCCATGAGGCTGTGATGGGCATAGAGGCGGGGCTGGCACCAGCAGCGGTGCGAGCGGCAGCTGCTGCCCTGATCACCCCCTAGGAGCAGGGGGAGGTGAAGAAGCCCTGAGGGCGATCAGGGCTGGCAGCAGCTGCTCACACCCACGGATGGTGCCGAGCGATTGGGGCCAGGGCCAGCAGTGGGTGCGAGTGCAGGGCAGGACCGCAGCATGTGGGAGCAAAGAATTTTCAGTAATGACCAGAGGTTTGTCCAGATGACAGCAACCAGCACCCCACCTTGGTCTGGTGCCCTGCTCACCTGCTCCACCATCCCGCCATGGCCGACACCGACATGTTCTGCACGTGCCCCCTGGTGGTCAGCACACATCATAACAACCAGTTGTTTGGTTGCTTGTTCTGCCATTCGGACTATTTGTATATTAGGGTTTTATCTATATCCTAGTCATACGGTACAAGAAATTCATGCACGAAGGGGTGGGGGGGGGGTCCTTCAGCCTGGCCTGCACCTTCTCCAGTCCGGGACCCTGCAGAGATCAGGCCTAAACCAGCAGTCAGACATCCCTCTCATAATCTGGAACTGCTGGCTCCTAACCACCCACCTGCCTGCCTGCCTGATTGCCCCTAATCCCTCTGCCTGCCAGCCTGATGGCCCCAACTGCCCTCCCCTGCCGGCCTGATTATCCCTAACTGCCTCTGCCTCAGCCCCCGCCACTGTAGCTTTGTCCAGAAGGAGGACTGGATGACCAGAAGATGTCTGGTCGACACAGTTTAATTAGCATATTACCCTTTTATTAGTATAGATTTATTTATTTATTTATTTATTTATTTATTTATTTATTTATTTATTGTTAATCCTCACCTGAGGATTTTTTCTTATTGATTTTTGCAGCGAGTGGGAGGAAGGGAGGGTGGGTGGGGGGGGGGAAGAGAGAGAGAGAGAGAGAGAGAGAGAGAGAGAGAGACATCAATATGAGAGAGACTCATCAATTGGTTGCCTCCTGACCAGAGTGGAGATCAAACCTGCAAAGCAAGTATGTGCCCTTGACTGGTAATGGAACCAGACTCTTGGGTGCTCAGCCCGACACTCTAAAAACTGAGACACACTGGCCAGAGTGAGAAATACAAGTTAATTTTAAAAGTCCAGTATCACACATTGCTTCTGTTTCTGGACTTGATTTACATCCAAATGTAGAAACATTTTATGGGTGTGTTTTTTTTTCTTAAAATAGTTTCAACGTCTTTGTATCTGCTCATATATTTTTTCAGAATCCAAATTGCAGCTAGGCACTGATTACATCCTTCTAGTAAGTCTTTGTGATCTGTTGCTTGTAACATAATCATTTCAAATAATAAATAATTGTGAAAGAATTCTGTTCAGAGTTCTTCTGGAATGAACCAGCTCTTGTTAAGGACCTTAGAATGCTAAAGAAATGGATGCGGTGCAAAACAAATTGCCGGTAATAAATCAACATAATGCAAATTATATCAAATTAAAATTGAGTGCCTTAATGAACTGTGATCACAAGTGTGCTTCACTGCTCCAACTACAGAAACTGTGTGCAGCCAGCAGGGAGTAACCTTCCAGGAAGTCAGGCCTTTGGAAGCCAATCCACTGGTAAATATTCTCATTCGTGCCCTTCTTTAGAATTCACTAGGTTTCCTCACTGATTTCCTAGTTCTAGCCCCACAGTTCTAGCCCTTTTGTATATACCTATTGGTCAATTATTATACCCATAGATTATGAACATTGAAAAGCACCATAAAAATGACCTAAAACACCTATCAATATTTTAAAAATGAGAAAAAGTAGGTCCACCAGGTTAAATGACTTGCTGACCTAAACCCATATTCTTCTAGGACTCCTAAATCCTAACCCAAGCTAATCACAATCAAGAGAGAGGTAATGTTATTTTTAAAAAATTAAATTTCTACTTGAATCATTTAAAAAAGAATTCAGTAGGCTTAAAAATCCTTTTCAATGTTTTTTTTTAGTTGAGAAAATGTGAACTATATTTTTTTCTGTAGTGGAATATGTGAAGACTTACTTTCTGCTTACTTATCAATTTATAACATTCAAACTGCTTTCATATGCATTTACATTTTTTTCAGGTATCAAAAGGGCAGTTTAATATAGTGGTCAA
>PVJC01007788.1:18660-50476 GCA_004026665.1 Murina feae
AAAAAAAAGATAAGAGCTCTGGAGCCAGACTACCCTGGGTTTAATTCTCAGCTTGTCCATTTAGTAGCTGTATGATCTTCAGCAAGTTATTTAATTTCTCTGAGTTGTAATATCATCATCCCTTCAATGGGGACAATTATTCTTCCTAATTCAGAATTGTGGTTCAATTAATGCTTTTCTGAATACTGTACACACTCAATGTTAGCTATTGTTATTATGTCATAAAATTCTGAGAACTAGTGGTAAAGTATCTGAGGACCTAAATGGGTTGATGCTAAGCAGAAGAATCAGGGCAGGAAGCTTGAACACTGCATTTACTGGAAGAGGCTGAATGCAGGTCTCCTGACACATGTGCAGGGCAGCTAAGTCAGGAAGATTTCAACGACAGATCTGTACCTGCCTCAAAAAGCGAATAAAGCAAATGGGCTGAAAAATGTGCTTACGGATCCAGTGACATCACCCACCATGCCACAGGAAGCACACTGGTGTGCTTTCAGAATTTTTAAAACACTTAAGGACACTGACCTTTTTTTCTCTTATGATAACAGCCCCCTGGTGTGAATGCCCTGTCTTGAGTCATAATCATATAGGTCATATTACCAGATATCCTTATGTACATGTATAGGCACCTGTTTTTCTTTAAAGTCACTTTGGAGCAAAAAAGGGTATTAATTCCTATTATTATTTTTGTAAGCCAATCAAAATTATACTTATTTTTGTCAGATTGGAAAAAATATATTTATTTGGTGTGCAGCAGAATTTTGGCAATTAGTTTACATGTGCTATGAGATGAAAAAAGTTGAAAACTGCTGGACTGTTATTGTATTGCTGTACTCAATACAACCTCTACTATTAAAACAAAGCATAGAACCTAGCCAGTTTTGCGCAGTGGACAGAGCATTGGCCTGTGGACCAAAGGGTCCTGGATTTGATTCTAGTCAAGGTCACGTAACTTGGTTGCAGGCTCCTTCCCAGCCTGAACCCTGGTCCGGGTTGGTGCAGGAGGCAACCAATTGATGTGTTTCTCTTACACTGATGTTTCTCTCTGTCTTTCCCTCTCTCCTCCACGCTCCCTAAAAATCAATAGAAAAATAACCAAATTAACCAAAAATAAAATCCCCAAACCAAACCGAACAAACCAAAAATAACCCACAAAGCATAGAATAAAAGTTAGAGAAATGGCCAGGCTGGTGTGGCTTAATGGTTAAGCCTTGACCTATGAACCAGGAGGTAATGGGTTCGATTCTCAGTCAGGGCCATGTCCTGGTTGCTGGCCCAGCTTGATCCCCAGTGGGGGGCGTGCAGGAGGCAGCAGATCAATAATTCTCTCTCATCATTGCTGTTTCTCTCTCTCCCTCTCCCTTTCTCTCTGAAATCAATAAAAACATATTTATAAAAAATGGGTTTGAAAAGATTAGAAAAATGATAGCAAACAAATATTCCAAAATATCAGAAGCTTTTGCCAGTAACAGTGGGATTATGGTAACTGTGCTTTTATAATTCTCTGTACTTTCTAATTGTTCTGTATTGAGCACAGTATTGTTTTGATAACCAGGAAAGAAAACGAGAAAAGCAAAATGATTTCAATAAAACTTGAAATCTGCTTTATGACAATTGAGTCAAATAATAGAGTATGGAGAGGGATAGGTGAGGAAGAAAGATTTAAAATCTAAATGAATGTTCATTTTAGAGGGCTTTTGTTAATCTGAATTAAAACAAGAATTCTCAGAACCACAGTTGACTTTTGAACCTGGCATTTCAGATTAAAATTAAACAAATGCTAAGGGCATTCATCACGCAAAGGCCGACCACCTCGTTGAGAAAATAGATACAAGTACTTTTACCACAGCAGGGCAGCGCGCTCGCTCGCTGGTCTTCCCTAGAGCGAGTGACCCGCGAGGAAGTTTTCCCACCAGAGGGCGGTAACCGCCCAGGCTTTCGCTCAGACCCAGCGGAGCGGGAAGGAACCCGGCGCTGCAGGCGAAGTAGCCGAGCGGGTGAAAGAACTTTCCTCCCCAAAGAATAATCAGCCGCGCGCGGCCAAAAGACCCAGTACCGGCACCTTCACGCACCCGCAAACCACAAGCAACGACTTCTGGCGAGACATCAAAAGGAACTGGTTTACAGATTCGCTTTAAAATCACCTAAATTATGTTCAACGGACCTTGTGTACACATCCAGGTACAAGTTTCTCACGGCCATTCCCATCAGATTCCGTTTATTCTGGTGGCTCACGCTGGGTTAGCACTTTATTCTGCTGGAAAACTGTGGCCACTCGCCGACCTTCCTTCCAGCACACGATTCCACGCTGGATCCTGTTGTCCAGAATATACTTTAAAGCAAGTTGGTTCCCTGGAAGCAAGTGGATCTTTTTGAATCCTGTGGTGAGGGGTGGGCTGAAATTAGGTGCGTTTCGCTGAAGTTCAAGACCAGCTTTCTCTCTAGGAGGTCATTGCATCTACTCTCATTCCAGAATCCGGGTTTGGATGTTGCAGACGTTTCTGGATTTTAGTGTTTTCCAGCTTCTTAGACCTTTCCGACTCCCCCCTTCCCAGGGTGCACATTCCCCTGGAGACGCTCGACACGAAGTCTGCGCCGGCGGCGAGGCGAGCTGTGCTGCTGCCGCTCTGGTCGCTGAAGGATGTCCCTGATGAGGCTGGAGACCTTTCCCGGGTAACATCTCAGCCTCCACGGGAGAGCGCGACCACAGGGCCCTGCAGCGCTCGTTCTCAGGAGGCGACTATAGGCCCCGCTCTTCCTCAGCCCTTTCCAGATCTGCTCCTCAAAGCCCGGTGCGCAGAAGGAGCACAGGGGCCGCTCCCGCCCCACAGCGTTCACCGGGGACAGAGGCGGCGCGCTATCCTCCCGGGCTCTCCTCCCCGGCTCTCCATCCAGACGGGGCTGCGCCAAGCTTCTGGACACTCTCTTCTATTCCTTGAGATTCTACTTGGCGGTCCTCTGGACCCCTCTTTTCTAACATTAACATAAACCTAGATTTATGTTAATAAATGTTATGTTATGTTCCACCCAGACAGGCCCCGGGCATGTGCCCGCCCAAGTGGTGTTATTAGGGAAGTCACTAGCGCACACAGTCTAGAAAGGCTTCGGGCCGGAGGCCACGTCATGCTCGTTACCTCTGACCTCCGTTTTCCGAGCGTGGAATCGGCGTTCCGTGCCTGCACTGAGTCTCCCCGACGTTTGGCACGAGTATATTTGGGGAAGAGTAGTCATCATTCATGCCAGACCGATGAGTTTAAGTACATGTAGCTGATTTCACTTGCATTCCTTCCGTGAATTGCCCCCGAAGTTAGCGGCTGTCCCTTCGACTGAAAACAGGTGCTCACACGCCAGGCGCTTTCGAGTCCAGGGCGAGAGAGACCCAGGGCGGTGGGTGGCGGGGCTGAAGCCGGGACTTGCAAACAGGCGCGGTTGCCTCCAAGAAAGTTGAGGGGCGCGTCGCCTTCCCCACCCCTAACTTTTCAGCCCTTCCTTGTCACCTCAACATTTGCCAGATAGCTTTCATTTATGTTTCAATTAAAATACAAATCATTCACTTTCAAACACAGTCGCCCCCCCTCCCCTCCTCCCCATAGATGCTCTGTGTGGACATGGGACCGGACCGTGGCCGCCACGTGTTGCTACACGTTCCACTCCTGGGAATGGCTTGGAAACATCCGGCCTGACCTGGGCGTGGACAGAAGAGCCTGGAGGCTAAGGGTTCCCTGAAGGAGAAGAAGTCCTGACCCTCCAGGGTGTTTGTAAGACGGCGCCAGAACCCGGCTCCCGCTTCAGCTCGGGGCTCTGCGCGGCCAGGGCTCCCCGGGGGTGGTTGTAGCCTCTCCAGGACAGGATGGTCTCCCTGGAGAGTGACGGGCAGCCCACGCCCGCCCTCCGAGGATGCCCTCGCTCTCCCTCACTCCCCGGGCTGCCAGCTGGACACAGACGCACGGACCCACAGCTCGGTGACCTGCAGCACCAGGCGGGAGGTACCGGCCTGCCGCTGGGCCCCGCGCAGTGCGCGCCAGGGACGCTGCTGGCTCCCGCGGGATTCAGACACTGGGTTCCCTCCCGGGGATCGAGGCACACAGACCCCGGCGTTTTTAAAGCGTCGCCATCGAGCACAATGCTGCTGTTCTGATTCCGCCGTGGAAATAAACGTGAAGGGCGGCGATTTCCTATCGGCAGCCAGTTTTGCAAGTGCTATTCAGCAAAGGGACAGTTAGCCCGGAGCGGGGCTGAGCTGAATCTCTTTCTCTCTCCCCCACTCCCCCTTTCTCTCAGTCTCTCTAATTTTTCTCTGTCTCTTGACTTCACACCACCCCTGATTAGATACTAAATTTACAATAAGAACATGTTTAAGTCTTTCCTGGGTCACGATACTTATATGAAGTAATGGGGCGCTGCTTTTTGAAACTGGAATCTTTGGGGATCACTAGCCTCCTTCACTTTCCTTTCCTATCTAGAACTTGCAGTGCCTGGGGAGGTGAGAAGTCGCTGGTGGCCCAGGCGCGGGGTCCAGATGGGGAGACCGCAGTCTCCAGAGGCGAGAAAAAGTTTCCTTTGTAACGAAGTGAGAGGCAGAGGGGCCCCAGCACCCGGGCCAAGGCCGGGTTGCCAGGGACTAGCCTCCTGCTGCCACCTCCCAGGCAGAGTGGCGGGACACTGGGCTTTAGACCCACAGCCCAGCAGAGCATCCTGCCGGGCAGCCCCTGCATCCGCTCTCTTCTTGCCGGGCTCAGCACAATTCTCGCGAGCGAAGGGCTTCACCTTCTCCCGCGTCAGACCCTGAGGTCTTATTGAAGCGATGGATAGAGCGCAATCTGGAAGTTTATTAAGAAGGGTGGACAGGGAAGAGGGGGACCACATAGGAGTAACATTTCTTTAACCTCAGAAGTGAATAATAAAAGGGCAAAAGATAAATAAATAAAACTTTTAAACCCCTCAAACTCCAGCTTCAGCTGCTACTTTTGAAAGGCCAGAGCTTTGCTAATGCAGGTTATCAGAGCGGCTTAAGCCCTCCCAGCTTTTCCTGCTCGGACTCACGTGAGTGCATTGGCACTTAGAGCCAAACTCCATCAATGGCTGGTGCCGCTCAAGTTTTATTCTTGAGCCATTTGTTTCTGTTTTATTTTGTGAATTAAGTTTGGACTTAATGACCTCATCCAAATCGCTGGAGTGACTATCCCCCCCCACACACACACACACACTCACACACGCCAACGGTGTGTTACTTTAACATCCTGAAATTCCAAAATTGTGCAAGGGTCTTCCTTCTTACATACACAGTTCAACCCTTCGGAAAGTTAAAGACTCACTAGGGATGGAAGAGCCTGGGAGAGAATAAGGAAACCACCTTCCAACTCCTAACCCTTAGCATCCCATCACTTCAGCCAGAAAACAGGACATCCTCCTCTAACAAAACAACCCTGCAGTTGAGGGCAAGGGCTAGAGTTTCGGCGACCGGTACCCAGATACTTCAGTATCTGAAAACTCCACCTCAATTTTGGCGATTCCGTCCCCGTGAAAACTCAAAACAAATAACAATAACCAAAGGGGAGAAAAGTTTCTTTTTACAAAGCTCACTGCTCTCATGTCTAAACATGACTCGAGAGATAAATATTTCTATTAAGTTGATTCCATTCCCAGCGAATTGTGCAAAACTGTGAATGATAATGATCGAGGGGGGACTCAGGAATGAGAAGAAAGGTGAAAGAGAAAGCTGGAGATGGCAAAGACGGAACAGGACGCTCCTTCGGCCTGCGAGGGGATTAAGGACATCTACAGGCTTAAGGAGCAACACGTTAATTTGCACAATTCTGGGAGAGCCCAGATGGCCTCTAATTAATCCCTTCAAAAGAAGGAGCTAGGCCAGGGCTGCGCCGGCTGCCTGCTCCATTAGCTCCATTTTACAAGGGACCAGACTCTGCTCGAGGTGAGACGCCGCGAGCTCGTGGGGGAAGGGGGTAGGGTGACGCGAGCTGGAGAGGGGGGAGGCGCGGGAAGAATATGAACTGTTTTTCCATAAAAGGGCTGGGTTTTCATCATTCTTCTCTTTAAAAAGTAATACCCTCTTCGTCTCGGCTCCCCCCTCCCCTTTCCCATTTTATTTAACACAATTAATTGAGGCGTCCACTGGTGCCCAGTTGGCTCCGCACCAATCTCAGGCCCCGCCCCTGGCCCCGCCCACAAGAGGGATGGAGGTGGGAGGGGCGGGGACCAGGTGGGCGTGGCCTTTCGGCTTCCCCCGTCCTCAGCCAATCAGAAGGAGAGGCGCTCCCGAGTGGACGCACCCCAGAGGCGCTGCAATGCCGAAGGCCGAGCGCGATTGGAGACGGTGGTTACGCCCCCGGCCCGCACCCCGCTCGTCGGCCCCGCCCCTCCCGGGGCTGCGGAGTGACGTCCCCCAAAGTTCTTATTTTGGACCCCCACTCCCCCCCAGCCTTTCGTCCCCCCTCTAAAGAGGGGTAGGGAGTGATGCAAATGTTTTATTACCTTTGAGAGCTTCATCTGAACTGTCAGGCCCGGAGGGAAAGAGGAGAGGAGAGGGAGTGGAGAGCGGCGGAGAGGGTCAGCTTGGCCAGAGGACAGGACTTAGAAGCGAAGCCTGTAAAGCCGCGAAGAAAATGCGAGAGGGAGGCCGAGGCGACGAGTGAGAGGAAGCGAGGACGCCGGGGGGTGGGGCGGGGGTCGCCAGGCCCGTTTGTAGGAGTGGACAGACCAGCGGAGCCCTCGCTGAGGCCATCGGACTTTTCACACGTAGTCTTTGTTTTTCTGTGCTTTTCCTCCTTCCCCGCTTTTTCTTTTTCAATATTGTAAACTCTAGTGCCCTGTCGCCCCAAGGGAAAGGCGAGTCGGGGGAGTCTGCGCGCCGAAGTCGGGAGCCGTGGGGACCCGAGGCGCTGCCCTTTCTGGCCGGCGGAGGAGACCCGCCCCGAGGCCAGGTCCTCCCGCGGCCGGAGGCGCTCCCTCCCCGCGCGCCGCGAGCGCCGAGTGCGAATCAGCGTCGTGCCGGAGGCGCAGGGCTGCCGAGGGAGAGGAGAGCAGCTCCTGGGGCGGAACCCGGCGCCCTTTGAACCTCTCCAAAGAAAGCCCGCCGGCCCCCGCCCTCCGACTTCAAAGTGGAGATTTGGTGACTCTTAACTTTGTTGCGAACTCTCCGGGGCCAGCCCGGGGTTGGTTTTGCTTGTTTCTCAGGCGGGGGGAGAGGACGAGAAGTAGCGCGCTTTGAGCAGCAAGGAAAGGTGGGGAGAAGAGACCGCGATCGCATCCAGGAGTCCGGGAGCGAAGGGACCGACAGACCCCCCCGGACGCCCGCGGGTCTGGGCGAGCCGCCGCCTCTCGGGCGGCGTGTGTGTTTGGACGTTTCCGTGGCGCAGCTCCGAGAGCAAACTCCAGGCAGCGGCGTTCTCGGCCCAGTTGGCCGGGGGCCGCCGGGTGCGCGGTGCTGGTCCCCGCGCGCGCCCTCCGCGCTCCTCGCTGCCCGGAGCCCCGCCGCGGGCACCGGCCCGCGCCCTCGCTGCGCGGCTGCGGGCTCCGGCCCGGCCGTGGGATGTTAGCGGTGGGGGCGATGGAGGGCACCCGGCAGAGCGCGTTCCTGCTCAGCAGCCCGCCCCTGGCCGCCCTCCACAGCATGGCCGAAATGAAGACCCCGCTCTACCCCGCCGCGTACCCCCCGCTGCCCGCCGGTCCCCCCTCGTCGTCGTCGTCGTCGTCCTCCTCCTCCTCGTCGCCGTCGCCACCTCTGGGCGCCCACAACCCGGGCGGCCTGAAGCCCCCTGCCGCGGGGGGGCTCTCGGCTCTGGGCAGCCCCCCGCAGCAGCTCTCCGCCGCCACCCCGCACGGCATCAACGACATCCTGAGCCGGCCCTCCATGCCCGCGGCCTCGGGCACCGCCCTGCCCTCCGCTTCGCCCTCTGGTTCGTCTTCCTCCTCTTCCTCGTCCACCTCCGCTTCTTCCGCTTCGGCCGCCGCCGCCGCCGCTGCTGCCGCCGCCGCCGCCGCCGCCGCCTCGTCCCCCGCGGGGCTGCTGGCCGGCCTGCCCCGCTTCAGCAGCCTCAGCCCGCCGCCGCCGCCGCCCGGCCTCTACTTCAGCCCCAGCGCCGCGGCCGTGGCCGCCGTGGGACGGTACCCCAAGCCGCTCGCCGAGCTGCCCGGCCGGACGCCCATCTTCTGGCCCGGAGTGATGCAGAGCCCGCCCTGGAGGGACGCGCGCCTGGCCTGCACTCCCCGTGAGTACCGTGGGCCGCGCCCCGCGGAAAGCTCGGGCCCGGGCTGCCGGGCGGGCGTGGGGGTCGGGGCGCCCTCTGGCCTCCCCAGTAGTTCGGCAGCGCGGGACCCGCACCATGTAGGCCGGGCCAGGGCGCGCAGCGGTGCGTTCTCCCCTTCCCGAGCCCTCGCGTTGGCGTCCAAGCGCCCGCCTCTCGCTCGCTCGCTCGTTCGCTCGTGGGCACGCTTCCTCGTGGAGCACGGAGCGCTGCGAGGTGTGCGCATCATCGCAGGACCCGGCGTCGGGCCGGACCCGCAGGACGAGCCGGGGTCAAAGAGGGCAGGAGCGGGAGAGGCCACGGCACCCCACCTTTCCGCACCCCTACGTTCCCGTTTCTTGCCGGCGAGGACCCCCACGCCGCCTGCGCCAGGGTAACGGGCCTCCTCCCTGCGAACCGGTGGGGACCCGCCCCGGCGAGACCCCCACAGCTCCGAGCCTGTGCGTCCTGCCCGGGGTGTCCCCCGCCTCACTTCTTGACCCTCTTCCCTCCCCCTTTGCTCCCCTGTACGACCGGCCGGGGCGAGCCCGTTGAAGACGGGCTGCGACCCGCGCGGGAGAGCGAGCGCCCGGTCACCTCGGGCCGCTCCCCGCCGCTTGTCCCCGCTTCCCCATCTGCCTGGGCCCCGGGAGCACCGTGGGCCGGATGCCGTGGGCCCGGGCATCATGCGAGGAGTCGTGGAAGGGGCAGAGGAAGGGCGAGGTGCGGAGCGAGGACTGGGGACATGCGACCTCTCGCAGGGACCTTTCTGGAAGCCGCTGCGTTTCCCCGGGTCGCTCTCATCGCGGGCGTTGACCGCCTCGCCCTGGAGTGGCCCGGCCTCTCAGGTGGCGCCCCGGGGCCCAGCCCGGCTCCTTTTCTCGCTCATTCCTTCGGTTTTGACCGAGTCCCCGAAGTTTCCTCTGCGCCTCCCGACCGCCTTCCCGCGGTGGCGCGGCCGGAGTGGAGGGCAGTTCCCGGAGCCCACGGAGGAGGTTCCCGGGGAAGCCCGGGGACGGCGGGCGGCCGGGCGGGTGAGGGTGTGGGGGACGCCGTGGCATCCGTTCTGATGGCCGCGTGGGGACCCGCAAAAGCGGCACCCCCGCCCCCTCCGCCGCCGCAGCGTATTCGTGGGGGCGATTTCGCTCTCTTGTGTGCAAAACTAAGGCCCCCTTTGTTGCGCGGGCCCAGGTTAGGAAGGCGCTCACCGAGCGCAAGTCGTCATCCTCCTGCCAGGGGCCGGGCCACGGAGCGCCGACCCGGCGGGAACGCCGCCTTTCCCCGCCCTCTCGGTTCACCCGGGCCTGACCGCGGGGCGTGCGCAAACTTTAGGGGGGATGTGCCCCCCCCGGCCGTCCGACGCAGGGGTTGGGCAGAAGGTTAGTTAGTGCTGCTCCAAACACCCCGGCTTTTAAAAAACGGGGGGGGGGTCCTACATGGTGGGGAGGGGGCGCTACGGGGCTATCACAAGTCAGAGGGCTGCGGTGGGACTGGAGGCGCCGCCCACGGCTCTCGGGAGCCCGCGGCGGGGTAAGCTTTCCTTTCCCACCAAAACACCGCTTTGCAAGTTCGTTTCTTTTCCGCGGAGCCGCTTGTAACCAATTATTTTCCCCCGCTGCCTTCGTTTATCTATATCGCAGATCAAGGATCCATTTTGCTGGACAAAGACGGGAAGAGAAAACACACGAGACCCACGTTCTCGGGGCAGCAGATCTTCGCTCTGGAGAAGACGTTCGAGCAGACGAAGTACTTGGCGGGGCCCGAGAGGGCTCGCTTGGCTTATTCTTTGGGGATGACGGAGAGTCAGGTCAAGGTGAGTGGGCCTTGCAACTCCAGGGATAGGTCCCCAACCGCGTCGCGCCCCTCTCCCCGCCCTCCCCTCCCCCCAACCCCGTCCAACGAACAGGGCCTGAGGAGTCTGAGGAAGAGATGAGATCAGCTCTGCGAGGAGGTGGGGGTGGAGGTTAAAGGCTCTCCTGGGCGGGCAAACTGTTGATGAACAAAAGAAATCAAGTCCCGCTCACCCCCGCCTTTGAAAGGAGGTTAATCTAGATTGCAGCATGTGCTGGGGGAAGCGCATCATTATTAGGAATGAAAGCATCACTGAAATATCAGCCCTGAGAATAGACCAGGCCGGTTAGATAGCTTCTGTTTAGTCTATTTGTGAAGATATTCAAGCTTTTGTTTGTTAATTACGGCTCCACCAGTCGAATAATCTAATGCAGATCAGCATGACAGTGGTACTGGACATTCACTCGCAGGTTTGAAAAGCAAATCTACAGCGTTTAGCCACTTAGCAGGGGTGAATCTGCTTTTAGTGTAGCGGAGGGCAATGACTTTGGCATGGTAATTTTCCAAATGAATTGACAAGATTATTACTTTATTATGACATTGAATTGTTTTAAATATGTTTATCAACAGATGTAAGACATTTTACTGTTTATGACAACAACTTATAATTAAAATGTCACTTAGCTGATAATTGAGTTGTATAGCATATTCCCAGGGATTCAAATTTTAGAAATCTTTCCTTGAAAAATAAAGGGAAGCTAGATAAATTAAATCGAGCACCTTTCTATATTTCCAGTAGTCTCTTCCTCTTCTTCATTTACTATATTTGGGTTTGTTTGTTTTGGGCGGGGGAGGGTATATCTATAAGTCTGTTTTCATTAGTCATATTGTTCTTTAAGTAGGAATAACTGTTAGCCATGCCTGGTGGTTAGAGTGTTTTTCCCCTTGGACAAGCATCATAAAATGAATTTCACAAGTGATTTTTGTGTGACCATTAGAATACCATCACAGTTAAAATTATTTTTGCGATGGTTGGTACAGAGCCTGCCACAGTAGTCCGAAGGTCTTCATTTGTCACTGTAAATATGTCTGCGTGGCGAGACGTGAATTATTACAGCTGCATACAGAAAATCAGAATCACTTTCATAACAATTCTGATTCTCTAGACAGAATACATAACGGATGGATGAGGAAATGGATGAGAAGCATAAAGAGAGGATAATTCAATACGATTGGAAAATTGGTTGCTTATTGCTGATGCTTTAAGTTAAAATCTGTGTATCAAACATATGTCAAATGTGCTGAATAGGCTTGAATATTTTATATAGAATGTGTATATTTGGAAGGAACACTATTAAAATAATATTTGAAAGACTAGGCATGGTAATAGTGGGAAATTATGTAACTTGCAAAATTTCACTTACAAAAAAAAACTGATGAAAACTCTAGCCTTTGGTTTTATGAAAAACATTAAACCAGACAGACAAACACACACCACACTGATGATTTTGACTGAGGTCTTAAATATTTTCACACATTTATGTTGGTTATTATTAGTGATTTGAGGTTTCTGCTTTAGCAGATTTAAAAAAAAAACTTTATATGATTGCACGTGTAAATGGGGTTTTAAACTACCATGTCTGTGTATATTCATACTTGTGACAAATGCAACAGATATATCCAAAAGTCCAAAGGAGAACGGAAGTAACTGGAGGGGGGCGGGGTAAATGCTGTGCTTTCTCCCACAAATCACACTAAAAAGCAAGTACATTTAGCTTGTTTGAAATACCTTAATCGAATAAAGTAACGAATTAAAACCAGTCATTATGGGGCAGCTTTAAAAGGGGAAAAGTTTTCCACTTTCAACTAGAAAATGGAAAAGTGCACTCATTTTTAGGGACACTTAATTTTGAGTTTTCAAGTTTTTTTCCCTTCTGAGAAATCACTCACTGACAACCTCAGTACTCTTGTTACTATCGCTATGGCAACGGGCTGGCAGTTTGTAGGTGCCTGTTCCTCAGGGGAGCCTGGGGCGAAGGAGACTGACTTTGACAGCCCGGACAAGGGAGGTCTCTGAGGGAGGGCGGCACGCCGTCAGGGGCCGCAGGAGCGACTGCGGGAACGTGGGACAGGTAGCAGAATCTGCCCCGTTAAGTTCCCGCCACCTTTGTCTCTCCCTCCTGCCCTGGATCGGCTCGCAGGTCTGGTTCCAGAACCGCCGGACCAAGTGGAGGAAGAAGCACGCGGCAGAGATGGCCACGGCCAAGAAGAAGCAGGACTCGGAGACCGAGCGGCTCAAGGGGGCCTCGGAGAACGAGGAGGAGGACGACGACTACAACAAGCCCCTGGACCCCAACTCGGACGACGAGAAAATCACGCAGCTGCTGAAGAAGCACAAGCCGGGAGGCGGCGGCCTCCTGCTGCATGCGTCCGAGGCCGAGGGCTCGTCCTGAGCGCCGCCGCCGCCGCCGCCGCCGCCGCCGACGCCGCCGCCGCCCCCGGGGGCCTCCCTCCCATCCGCGGGGTCCTTTGCTACTCTCTGAGATGTACATATCTATTTTTTTAACCTATAAGTTGAAGATGGAGGAGAGAGACTCGGAGGTGGGTAAGAAGGCAGGAAAACGACGAGACGCACTGCGCAAAGAACGCAACTGAAACTGCGCTGGGCCACCCTCCGCGCCAGCGCGGCGCCCTCTCCCTGCTGCGGAGGAGGGAGCGGCCCGGCCCCCAGCGCACCGAGGCCTCCGGGCCTTTGCACCGCAGGGAAGGGGAGGGGGGTGTCCTCAGGGACCAGTTTTCGCGGAATCGACCGCTCCTGCGCAGGGGACCTTGGAGCTAAGCGGACAGGCGGACGCCTAGGATGGGAAGAGGGACGCGTCTCTCTCCCCACAAACTGCTGTGCGGACTAAAGTAACCTGTTGAAGGCCCCTTGTAAATAAATCGTGAGTCACGCCGACTAGAAGTTACTTTATTGTGAATATTTAAAATGTCAAATGGATTTTTGAATTTGGTATAAGAGATGGACTTCCTTCTTCTTTCCGCCCTCCCCCTTGTGAGAGCTATTGAAACTACCCGCTCCCCTTTTGTTTTGGACTTAATTGGAGACGGTAGGAAAGTACGTTCTCAGTCCCCTTCTCCTCCAGCTACGCTGGGGGTTTGGGTTTGTAGGATCGCTCTCCCCCTCGTCCCCACTCACTCCCCCCTCCACCGCCCCTCGCGGTGCCGGCTCCAGCCTCCAGGACATGAAGTAGAAGCAGCGGAATCTGCCTCTCTGTTCCTCTCTGAAATTGCACAGTCGTTTGTTGCTATTTATTAGTGATTTAAAGAAAGTACTCGGGAGAGAGGGGCTACATAGTGTGTATTTAATTTAACTCCTTTCTGATAAAAATGCGTGTTAAAATAGATGGTGGGAATTGTTACAACTGCTCTGGGTCAGAAACATAAAAATCCATTTAGTTGCTGTAATTGAATTTGAAGTGTTTTGTATGATAAGAATACTGCAGACTGTGTAAATTGTTTTCTTTTTTAAGCTAATAACGGTGATATATTAGCATCTTTAACATTTATTAATTTATATAAGGAATTTGGTTTGTAAAGAGAAAAGACACCCTCCCCCCCCCCTGCAAGACCAGTTAAATGTAATGCACTTTCTGTTTCAAAGGATAAATCAAATTAAAAAAAAAAAAACAGTTCGAAGACGTCTGTTGCCTTGAATGAAAGGGTGCATATCATCTGATCTCATCAGAGATCTCAAAAGTCAAGACCACAAACATTGTATATTGGTTACTTGGGTAAAATAGTTGCTGCATCATCACCACCATCATCATCTGGCAGAGTGGCATTTCTCGTTCTCCTGGGTTGGGATGATAGGAGAAATGCAGGTGTGCTCACAGGGCTTCTCAGAAAGACTTGTCTAGCAGGCTGCTGCTGATACTTGTCCAATTTTTTCCTGATGGCTTTTTCTTTTGCAAGGAAGTCCCTGTGGAGTTTTGGGAAGACCTCATTTCCATAAATCCAAGATAGCGCCTCAGCCGGAGCGAGCTCTCTTAGCTTAGAGGAGACAGCTTAAAAGGAGGCAGCGAAGCTTGATGGCCCAGCAGCGGTGCTGTTGGAGACTAACATTATCTCCCTCCACTATAGCTCGCAGGAATGCAGAAGTCAGTGGAAAGACAGGAACTATGATTTTGCCAACCAGGATACTAAAGAGGGATGAATTTAAAGACAGCTTCTTTCAACAGATGCGAAAGCTCTAGGGTTAAGGAAGCAATGCATAGCGTTTGCAGATGACTCTGAGGGAAAAAAGGAAGGGGGAAAAGGGAATCCCAGGGAGAGGGCGGTGTCACTGTCTTGGGAGCTTTTTGTTTTCAGACCCTCAGTTATAAACTCAGTGAAATATAGTTATCTCCTTAGTGTTTCAGGGTAACGAGCTTGTGTTCAAAGACAGAAAAATCAATAGAATTCACTAGAATCTTCAGGCTAGTGAGAGAGTATGGATCTGTTTTGTTCCCTTAAAAAAAATTGTGAAAACTAGGAATGAATTTGTCTGAAGGAAATTATCATAGAATATATTCCTGATGGCATCATCTAGTGGAATGAAAGGACGCAAATTTGCCCTAACTCTTTTCTCTAGTTTGCCTGTGAAATTCCCAATAAATGTCAAACTTCTGAATTTTTGTGTTCTTAGCGAGTCTAAGATTTGTGTCTTGTAGAGAGACAGCTATTTCAAAAGAGGATTTGCTGTGCTGGGATGATGCAATTTAAATCCTAGCTGTAAACAATAAGAACTAACTTTTCCTCCTTCCTTCTTTCCTTCCTTCCTTCCTTCCTTCCTTCCTTCCTTCCTTCCTTCCTTCCTTTCCCTCTCTCCTCCTCCCCCTTCCTTCTCTCCCCCACCTCTCTTTGAAGGATCCTAGGAAAGGACAAACCTATCAGCCTAAAACTTCACTTTATTTTTTTTCTTGTCAACTTGCAAAAAAATGAAAGTCTCTTTTCTACTTTATTTTTTAAACCTTCATTCATCTCCCTTCTGCCTTGAAAAGCCAAGGAACTTTTTATGTATTTCTACTTCCCGAGAAAGCAAAAATTCACGAGGTAATGAGAAATGCTGCTCCTGGGAAATTTTAAATGATGATTATTGTCATTAGCAGGAGTAGAAGTATACTGTAGTATCACTCACGGAAAACTTGGGATAGAGATGAAAGCTTTTTCTCAAGTAACTAGGGTTGGAGTATTTATGCCAAGTTAGAAAGGAGGAAAGACACCTCTTCTAATTCTTGTAGAGAGCATTCCCTCTGAGCTGCTCGCCTTCGCATTTAGAGAGTATCCGAGAGTGTAAACGCTGGTGGCCTGGCTCCACCCTACCGCAGATATGCAGAGGGCAACAGGACCTGCATGGTTACCAGCCCAAGCACTGAGGTGCCCTGAGTTCTGTGGGTGGCATCCAGCCTTGGGCTCTGGGGCCATGGAGCACTGGCATTTGCTCCCTTTTTTCCAGTTGACTGCAGCAAGGACTTGAGGTTTCCAGTTAATTTATTTACACCCAGGATTCCAGCTGGCCACCAGTTGCAACTGCCCCATAAAACTGGGAGTGAGGGAGAAGTGGGCGGGATACCTTTCTTAGGTGTCCCTTTATCCTGGTTGGTTTGGTTTAGGTGTGTGTGTGTGTGTGTGTGTGTGTGTGTGTGTGTGTGTAAAAGGGATTTTTTTCAGCATCATTAGCATGGTGAGCTAAAGCAAGGGAGAATAAGTCGTTTTCGCTTGGGGTCACAATTTTGATGGCATTAACCAGCCATAAGCACCTGATTAAGGCTTCCAGCCAGTCTTTACAGCTGCAGGAGTCATGATTTTGAAACAAAAAGTAACAGCAAATGACCTGGTGGGCCACTGCTTTCATTTTTATTTTTCCAGTTTTGAAATATAATTGACATAACATTTTGTAAGTTTTAAGAGGTACAATATACTGATTTGATACATGTATATATATTGTGAAATGATTACCACAATAAGTTTAATTAATATCCTTCACCCATCTCACAGTTATAATTCTTACCTTGTGATGAGAACTCTGAAGCCCTCTCTTAGCAACTTTCAAATATATGCTACAGTGTTGTTAACTGTAGTGAAATCCTATACACTTCATACATAGACATTTTGTGCATTTTTACTAACTTTACCCATTTTCCCAACCTCCACTCAAGCTCTACTTTCAGAAATGCTTACAGATAGCAAAATGTCAACATGAAAAACAAAAGGGGAAAAACAAGATGTGTGGTGAAAGGAAGGGTAAGACTGCTTTTTCTAAGTTGTCATTATTTTTGTTTCAGTGTGTGTGTGTGTGTGTGTGTGTGTGTGTGTGTGTGTGTTTCCTAAAAGGAGAAGGCAATGAGGCTGGGTGCGGGATACAGAGAGGAAGGAAGGACCCTCCATATTTCTCTCACACGGGCCGGCAGCTTTCACAATTCACAGCCTCCTACTTAGTTATCTTCCCAGGCCTCACAGTCCACGCTCAGGTCTCTTAATTGGTGGTTTACCTTTTCTTTGGTTCATATTCACAGGATCCTGTAGCTTAAAGCTCTATGTCTTCTTTCTCCAAAGTTGTAGTTTATTGAGCTGCTTTCTAAGCTTGTGAATGCTTAAATCACTTTCCCTTTCCCTCTTTGGGAGACAATGAGAAGAGAAGCAACTGAAAATTACTCATTCTGCTCCGGAAAGATGTGCATTTCTTCACTTCTCAGTGTGCAGGCAGTTAGGACAAGAGGCCAACTCTTTTTGGAAATAGTGTACTAGGCAACAGAGTCTGAGGGTGCATTTGAAACCTTTTGGGGCCTAATATCATGTGCATAAGGATGTTATTAGACCAGCACTGAATGGAGTAGATCTACACTGTGCTGTCCTTTAAGCTGGCTATCATGGGGAGACACACACACATACACAAACACACACGGTGAAATTCCACTTGGGGACTCCCAGCACTGAATAGCTTAAAGAGACAGTGACTCCTTTGTTAATCATTGACAATAGGATCATGTAATAACAACAGAGGTAAGCGGGAGATTCCATCTATAAACTCTATTTGAGGCTAATTTGAATAGGTTTCTCTGCACTCAATTTTCTCCTTATTACTGCACACACACATATACTCCAGAAAAGTTCCCCTCCTCTTCTCAGTATGACTCTTTTAAAAGCCATTCCTTGGTACATTTTTCTTTTTGATAAGGAACGTGTGTATTTTGTTCTAAATAGTATTAAGACTGCAACCTTCACAGAGAAATATATTCTCCCTTTGGCCCTTCTTAAGATCTGCAGAAAACACAATAAAATAAACCCCCATTAAAAAATAATTTTTATTGATTTTTTACAAAGAGGAAGGGAGAAGTATAGAGAGTTAGAAACATCGATGAGAGAGAAACAATGATTCAGCTGCCTCCTGCATACCTCCTACTGGGGATGTGCCCACAACCAAGGTACATGCCCTTGCCCAGAATCAAACCTGGGACCCCCTCAGTCCGCAGGCCAATGCTCTATCCATCGAGCCAAACCAGTTAGGGCTAAACCCCCATTTATTAATGTAGAGCTTGACTGGGGAATGGAGTGATGATATGAGCAGGATGACCAAAGAGATGGGGTGTTTTCCTGAATGTTAGCTTTCTGGATTGACGTAAAGTTTAACAACAAGCCTCAGTTCACACTTGTCTTCCACTTTGATACATACAATAGATCAGTAAGCCCAAAGATGAAATGTCTAGATATGCATCATATGTTCTCTGCCTCAACAAGACATTTCCATGGAATACCACACTCAGAGACTCTAAAGGTAGAGCATAGTGCGTCTGTAGTATTGTTTATGTTTTTTAAAATTAGAGTTGACATACAATATTATATTAGTTTCAGGTGTATAATATAGTGGTTAGATATTTGTATACCTTACAAAGTGATCCCCCCCATAAGTCTAGTACCCATCCAACACCATAAAATAGTTATTCAATATTATTGACTATATTCCCTGTGCTGTACTTTACATCTCTATGGCTATTTTTAAGCAATCTTCACCTAAGGGTATGTTTAATGATTATTTAGAGACGAAGGGAGAGAGAAAGAAACACTGATGTGAGAGAGAAACATTGATTGGTTGACTTCCATACACAGCCCGACTGAGGATCAAACCCAAAACCTAGGTATGTGCCCTGACCATGAATCAAACCAGAAACCCTTTGATGTATGGGTTTTGGCCAGGGCTCCCTGACTATTTTTTTTACTGGCAATTTGTACTTCTCAATCTATTTCACCTTTTCACCTATCTTTTCAAACCCCTCTCCCATTTTGCAACCACCAGTTTATGTATCTATAAATTTGATTCTGTCTTGTTTGTTTGTTTATTTTTTGTTTGTTTGTTTTAGATTTAACATATAAGTGAAACTGTATCTCTATGGTATTTAATATCTTCTGGGGCCTGGCCAGAATTCCGAAGTTCAAGCTTCATGAAGTACAAGTACTTCTGTTTTAGTATACTTTGCAAAATCACAGCTAGTTTGGATGGAAATACATTCAAAGATGATCCATCCCTCATTCTAGGGGAAGAAAGAGTTTTTTGTGTTTTTTTGTTAATCTTCACCCTAGGATATTTTCCCCCCCAATGATTTTTAGAAAGAGTGGGAGAGAGGGGAAAGAAGACACTCCTTGCTCCTTCTTCTCTTTCCACTTACACTTTTCAGGACCTTTCCTCAGTTGAATAGTTAACCTGCACAAAACAGCAGGGCCTGAGCTAGGAGCATCTTTTATGATGATGAAAACGATGATAATGGCTAAGACTCCCATAACATTATTACAGTGTTCTAAGAACTTCACGTATATATTGAATTTGTACATATAATATAGTAAGTCATTCCATTCCTCCAACAACCCTACAAAATAGGTACAATTTTTATCTTTGTATTACAGATGAGAAGACTGTCACAGAGAAGCAGAGTCATTTGACCAAGATCACATAACAGTCACTGATGGATCAGATAATCTGGCTCCACAGTCTGCTCTCCACCACTGTGTGATCTTCTGATTGTGGCAAAGATAAAAGATTTCTCAAATCCACTCATTCATTTGAGAACATTTAGATTTGGGAGAAATTTAGAGAAATCTTTACAGACCAAGTAAAGAGCACAGAGAAGGAAGAAGAAAAATCCAGGAAGGAAAAAAGTTTACAAAATTCTTTTCAAGAGCAGAGCCTCTGCATTGAGCACATGATCAAAACTTCTGCTGATGACTAGGGGAATTACTGTAAACCATGGACCCACATCCGGGGTTCAGATGGGAGGCATGAAAACTTGTTGGATGCCCCTTGTCTGAAGGTGATTAGACCATCTGGTAATAACTAAGTTAATGGGTTTTCAGCAACCTTGCCTTCCTGTCTATACTAGCAGGTTGGTCTCAAACAACTCATTGATGACTGATAGTTTTTCATCATTTATGTACCTTCCAATATAAAACTGTATTATAGTGCTGTACTGGTTTTCTTCCTCAATTTGATATATCTTTCTTCCTTGTAATAACCAAGCATATAGGACAGTTATACCTTAACATTTCCTTTGGCTTTACCAGGGTAGACATAAGCCATAACATTAGAGAAGTGGTAGGCTCCTCTACAACAGTAACCTAAACACCTATATAAATTGATCAAAACTCTTGCCCTTGCTGGTCACATACCTGGGTTGCAGGTCCCCCCCCCCAGATTGCTCACTTGGAGGGGAAGGCAGCTGCCATGTTGTGAGGACACTCAAGTAGTCCTGTTTGGTGCAACAATCAGTCCTAATTTTCAAGGAGTGTAAGTCAACTCTGGAAGCAGACCTTCCAGTCTCCAATAAGTCTTTACATGACTGCAGCCCCTGGCCAATTTCTCAACTGCAAAATCATGAGAGGTCCTGAGGCAGAATCACCCAACTAAGTTCTTCAGGCTTCCAGACCCACAGCAACTATGTGAGATAATGTGTTTGTTGTTTTAAGCCATTACATTGGGAATATTTTGTTACACAGCATAGATAACTAATACAGTATCTAACAGACCTACTTCTGTTCTCTGGATAAGGAGTAGTGCATTGAGGTTAAATACTCTTGAGGATGGCACTTCATGATTAGTCAGTCATGTGAAAATGTTAACAGGATGACCCCATGGGGTATAAAAAGTGCACTGGTCAACTTTATTAGGGTCAGAAAACTTGAGCTCTAGAGCTGGTTTCTATTTCTTGCTAGTAGGTTGGCCAAGTAACTTGGATAACCTTCCAGTTCTCAACCTATGAAATTATTTTCATGATAAGTACTGCCTCACAAAGTTGTTGTGAAACCCAAAAGCAAAGGGGCTTTATAAAACATAAAGTGGCACACCAATGTGCAAGGTGATTATTGTATCCTATACTATGGATGTATAGTTTGGCTAATCATGTCATATTATTATTTCCCATGAAGGGATTTCAGAAATAGAAAGAACCTGCACCTGGCTTCCCAGGCCAGTATCATTTATCTTCCCATAGAACATGCCACAGATACACTTCCAACTTTCCTCTGGTTGTTTGGATGCTGGGAAAGCTAGAAGGGTAAAGCCCAGAGAAAGAAAAAAAAAAGGCACAAAAGAGTGAAGGAATCCTGGATTTAATGTTAGGATTGGGGAGTTGGAATTGCCTCTTTTACCTTCCCTTTTAGATTCAAGAACTGACTCTGTTTCCAAGAGAGTCAAGGAGACAAGAAGACAGGAGAGAGAGGGCATGAGAGATATGTAAGAAAGCTGCCATTGGCCACGGGATGAAGAAGGAAGGGAGGCAGCAATCTCCTAGAAAAAACAAAGCCAGGAGAGCTGGCTCTCAGTTAAGGGAAAAGCTCCTGTAGACCTTGCTCCTTCCAATGTAAATTTGGGGATTACCTGCCCATTGAAGTTGATAGGCAGAAGGCTCCTCTACTTAGCATTTGCACATTCCTTATAATACCCCAGAAGCAGAGAAAAGCTGGTGCACCAAAGAGTCAGTAAAAATAGCAAATGCAGACGAAGACTTGGTCTCCATAACCTCTGGTGTAAGAAGCAATCCCCATGCTGGCCTAGGTCTTCTGATAAAGGTGGTGATGAAGAGAAAAGGAACTACAGAGGACAATAAGAAATGAGCACATTGTCACAAATCTCCATGAGATAGAGAGGAAGGCAGAAAGTGAAGGGGGATCTCAGCTGGCGGTGCATGCTCTACCTGGAAGGATCATCATGGTTTCCAGGTGCCTGCCTCCTCCCCACCCTCCCCGCTTCCCTCTCTTCCCGCTCCCTTCTCCTTTCAGTACAGTGCCTCAGAGAGCATTGAAAGGCCAGAGTAGGTGGCAGCCTGGGCAGAGCTGCATCTGTACTACCTTTTGGAAGACTGAAACGCAGAAGAGTCAAACTGCAAGGACCACATGTTCCTCCTAGTTTACTGTTGTGTTCCCAGGACATGGTGCAGTGTCTGCCACATAGAGGGTATTCAAGGACTACTTCTTGAAAGTGTGCACACCTGTGTGCACACACGTACACAATATGATGCAACTACAGAGAATTGAATTCGCTTGATGGTTTCAAAGAAAATGATAAACCTTTAGTGCAGCTGGATCCCTTTTCTAAGCCTGGAGGCAGAGCAATGATCTCTCAGCTATCAGGGGTCTCTTCTCACTCTGAATAGACATGTAAACATCTGATAAATTCTTATAAAAATAAGTATGTGCAGCTTAAGTAGCAAATGGGTGAGTTCAATGTAAAGATTTTCTTTGGGTAAAATGAAAGATCGAGTAAGGGTTTATAATACATTCATTCATCAGCTCACAACATAGTTACTTCGAAATAAAATCTTCAGTATAATAATCATTTGTAGTAATGTGTGTCACTCTCCAAAGCACATGAGTTATAATCATGCATAGAGCAATAAATAAGAGGAGGACTTATTGGCTATTTAAAATACTCACTATAGCAGAGATTCATGTCTCTTTACTGATCCCATCAGAGATTTACAGCAATATTTTCTTTGGGACAAAAATTTGGGAGGATATAAATGAACACAATGAACTCCTACATGTTTGAACTGTCGTTTCATGTTGTGATAGGATTCCATCTCCAAGAATTGGAACCATTTCTCTTGCCCACCCTCCCGTCTGTTCCGGTACCTGAGGCGTCTGGGTGCATTGTGGGGAGATTTGTACATCTTCGGAGACCCTTTGTGGTGAACTGATTGCTGGAGGCTGTGTGAGGTCTGAGAAGTCTGCCACAGAAGCTGCAGCAGGTGGTGGTGGTGAGGCTGGAGTCAACTCCCCCTTCATCTATTGGCCAAGGTTACAATTAATCTATGTTCTTTACTCCACTTCCTTTCTTTCTTCCTAGAACAAGAGAGAGTTTAGACGCTCCTAATCTTTGTGTTCTCTTCCCAACTAGCCTCTGCAAAAGGCAATGACTAACGACCATTCTATTTCCAAGAAGGTTTTAAAAACATCCCCTCTCCCACCACCCAGAGAGGGTCATGAAAAATCCTAGGGTCCAAGAAAGCAGGAGGAATGACTAAGTCCAGACTTCAGGCCTCTTAACTAAAATTATAAAACTAGCAATACTCCCTCTTTCCCCCCCAAAGGGAACACGGTCTTCCACTTATAATGGCTTCATTTGCAACTCCCTTTTTTCAGTACAGCCACAGCCACCCCCACTGTCCCTTTGCGATCAGGACAGCCTAAAAAAAGCACTGTGCACATACCTCCCCTCCCTCAAAACTGGGGAGTCCTTTACTGGGGGGTAGTGGTGACCCGCCGGCCTCAGTTCCACAGCCAAAGTAGGGGTTTTCTTATTTTTTTTCCTGGTCCTAGTTAGCTGGGCAGAGAACTCGTTTCCCTTTTAGGAGCTGCTTCCCGGATACGTCTTTCCTGTGATAGAGCTGTGTGTGTGTGTGTGTGTGTGTGTGTGTGTGTGTGTTGGGTGTGTGTTGGGGGAGGGTGTCTGTGAAAGAGCAGAGGCTCCTGTCTGTGCGGAAAGACGTCCTGAACGGGTACAACTGTTCCTAGGTCCGAGCGTGGAATGTGCACTGCGGTCCCACCTGCAGGCACGGGCCGAGCAAGCTCAGCAGCGCGGGGGAAGGCTGTGCCCGGCTGGGGACTTGCAGAAATGTGGGCTCCGGTGAGGAGGCAGGGGCCTCCCTGCAGGGCCTGCAGGTGGGGGAGCTCTCGGAGGTCCTTCCCGGTCCCCGAGGACCTGGAAAGAGGAGTTGCGGAGCTTGGGGACGGAGGCTGCCTGTGAACGACAGAGGTCAATGCGGCAAACGGGGACTCATCGGGATAAAATGGAAGACGAGTTAGGAAACGCTGCTTTGCCGCCGCCGTCATTCGCTTTTGCTCCGAAAGGGGCTCCGCACAGGGGATCCCCTGTACAGGCTCAGGCCGCGGCCTCTCTCCAGTCCGCACTCTGAGTCCTGAGTCCCGGGCTGCAGAGGGGCCAGGGGGGCCGGAGCGCTCTGTAGGTGGGAGTCACGGTGACTCGCAGCGTGGGATCGGCGGGCTCGGAGGCCCTGGGCGCCACAGGATGGGCTTGCTTTTCTAGCTTATTGAGGAAGCTCAGCCCAGAGGGGCTGCCTGTGCGGCGGCTGCTGCGCACATCCCACTCTCGGAGGAAGCGCGCCGTTCCCAGAGGAGCAGGGACCGCGGGGCCGGGCGGGGGCCGGTGCCTCAGCCTCCACGTCCAGCCTCCTGCCTGCCCGGACCCCCCCACCCTCTATGTTCCCCTGGGCCACCCTTCCGGGTCAGATGGAGCTACAGTCCTGCCCCTGGACAGCCAGTCTCCAGACACCCATCTGCGCGCATCACCAGACTCTCGCTCCCACGTCCTCTGTTCTCTTTAAGGGAAGGCAAGTGGCGGGCACCGAATTTCCTCCTCTGGTCCCGGCTCTGCCTTTTGGCAAATTCCTTCTTGAGTCCAGTCAACGCAGCCAGTTGGGGATTCAGGACGCCGGTCGCCACGCCCGGGACCATCCCTGGTGCCTGAGGAGGGCTCCGTCGGGGCCAGCGGGCTTCCTCCCCTAGGACAGCATCCCCGGGGAAAGCAGGGAGGGAGGAGGGGGGCCCAGGGGGGCCCTCCTACCCTCCCCACAGATGTTTCTCCCCCACGGATGGAGTCCCACTCTCGACTGGAGCCCACTCCGGCCTCGGCCCAGCGGCCCCCAGTGCTGCCCTGGAGGCAAGTGACAGCGTGTTTTAAAACCGCTGAGGGATGAAACCCGAGTGTCCAGGGCCGAGTCCGCTCCCCCGGGCTTCCCCCCCACCCCCCGCCCTGAGGTTTAGCCAGAGCTTCGAGGTCAGAGACTGAGCCTCCGAGGCCCCGAGGGCGACTGGTGGCCCTGGCGGTCTGGGCGCGCCCCTCCGCACCCCCCTGCCGCCGGCTGCTCTGCGGGTGCGGGGTGCGGTGCCCACCCAGGCCCAGAGCGCCCCCTGCAGGTCGGGCGGGGCCGCGGCTCTGGTGGAGTTCGAAGGGCATCGCGCTCCTCCCCGTCCCTCCACCTGCGGCCGGGGGTGAACTGGCGGCTCGGACGCGGTGGGCTCGCCCCGCCTTTGCCTCTGCGGCCGCGGGGAAGGGCGCGTCCCAAGGCCTCCCGGGAGCGGGGCCGGGCGCCGCGGGGCGGCTGGGGCCTGCTGGTTCCTGGACGCGCTGGGTCTGCGCCCCGCTCCCGGCACCGCCCGCCCGCCCGCCCAGTGGTTTCCGCGTCTCTCTCCCTCGCTCAGCTGTTCCGGTGCAACCTAAGGCCTCGCTATTGCCGACGGCGTTCGGTGGCACAGCCAGGAAAAGCGCTCGCGTGCGCCTCCTTCCCACGCCGGCTCTGCCTGCCCGTCCGCCCCGGCCCCCGCCCCCCGCGCCTCCGGCTGTGTCCCCGACGTCGGTTACCGCGCCCGCGGGCACGGACGCATCTGCCGGGCAGCGGAGTCGCGCTGCGGGGACGCACCGCCCCGGCGCGGCGCCAGGGGCCAGGGTCCCCGTGGCGGCCAGGACTTTTGGGGAACGCCGGTGCCCGGGCCGCGGGGCAGGGCAAAGCCGCCCGCAAAGCCCGGGGGGAGGGCGCTCCGCAGTCTCTCCCGCCCTCCCGCCCGCCCCACCTTTGTTCTCTCCCCGCCCCCCTAGACTGCGGGTGGGACCCCTCGGAGAAAAAGGTTTGCACCCGCGCCCCTGATCCCCCGCAAGCGGGGGGTGGGGGGGAGGAAGGCGGGCGCGGAGGCGGCGCGCAAAGCTGGGGCGCGGCCGGCCTGCGCGGTGCCGGCTCCAGGCTCGGAGACCGCGGGAGCGAGCGCCGGGGGGAGGGGGCCCTTCTGAAAAGGGGGTAGCCGGCCGGGCCACCTGCCCATCTTCCAGGTTCACTGACACTGTCCTAGGCACTAAGCACTGCACATGGGGCCAGAAGCTCCAACAGGACAGACGGGTGAGGGGGAACCGGCTTCGGAATCCACCCTCGTGGGCGCGGCGTCTGAAGAGTCGGGGCGCGTGTGGGCACCGGTCCGTGTCTCCTGGGCCCTCCGCCTCCGTCGACGGTTTCTCCCTGGACCGCGGCTCCTCTCTCTGCCCTGCAGGCAGCGGGGGGCCGTGGGGTCCTGGGGAGGGAGAGGGGCCTCCTTTGCCCTCTGGGCTCCCAGTGGGGCTCCTGGTGCCGGTCCCGGAAGCTCCTCAGTGACCACCTGGCTGGCTAGGTCTGGAGGGGTGAATGGGTGGAGGGGGCGGCTTCGTTTTTCTTTTTTATGTCCCCGATTCCATTCACGGTGCACGTTACTAATGGTTAATAAAATGTAGTTTGCGACCATAAAATGGGGACGGAGCAGTGCCAATAAATGTCACAAGATCCGAGACCAAAAAAAAGTGCCCTGCAACTGTACGCGGGACTGCATTGCTCCCAGTTTTGGCTACCGATGCACTAAAATAACCTGTTAACACACACCGAAGTGAATCCTTATAATAACCTCCTCAATCATTTATTAAAAGTCGTGTCAAGCAGGCCCGTATAATTCATCTCTATGCAAATACATCAATGTCAGGCCATTAGTGTATTGCTCAGGTTTTTATTAAAGTGCATTCTTTTTAATTCAGCCCCGTAAAATACGAGCCCCATTGCTCAAGAATTATAGCAACTATTAGAGTAACATATGGGCAACATGCACTCAGAAAATAAAAACCAACAGATAAAGTGGCAGGGTCACATCGCAGGAGCAAACACTTAACAAAATGGCAGTGGGGTGATGGATTTTTCTCCCTGGGCCGTTGGCTGCAGGGTGTCTTGGGCATCAACATCTCCAAAAAGGCAAGAGGTTGGAAGTTACTCGGCCTGTCCTAACCCCAGAACCAGCCCGCATAGGCATCTTGGGAGTTAGGAGAGGGGAAGTTTCCAGAACCCTGGGTCTGGCCTCCATCATTGAGGTTCCAGGGTTTCAGCATTCAGAGAGAAATATCAACGAAGGGTTTATGGTTGAAACCATTCTCTCCCCTGGCCCTTATCAAGGCCACTCACTTCTCAGATCTCACTAGGCTAAGGTGACCGGATTTTAACATTGGGAAAGCGGGACACCATTGACGGGGGAGGGGGGGGGTGTTCTTTTTTTTTATTACTTAAAATATTACAAAGAGTAGTACATATGTCTCTTTCCAAAAATCGGGACTTTTTAAAAATGCCGTGGGATGCGGGACAAATTGTTAAAAATCGGGAGTGTCCCGCCAAAAGTGGGACGTCTGGTCACCTTACACTAGGCTAATGGGGAGCCCATCCCACCTGGAGTACTTTGTGAGATGCTTTCCCTCTCTTTGGGGAGACTGAGAAGGAGTGAACAAGGCCTAGGGAGCCAGGAAGGCCTGGAACTTGCAGGCAAATTTTCTTCTTACCTGTAGAAGCCTGGGGGTGGGGTGCGGGGGTGGAACTTTCTGCTGAAAGGAGCCCATGGCTAAATGGTGACATCTCCTTTTGCTCTGGATTCAGAAGAAACTGAGATTCCCTCTGCCCCAGGATCCCGCCTTCCTCCTTCCCTCCCCAGAGCAGCCCATTTCCCTGGTTAGAATGCTTTGCTATTTGCTTACTAGGGAAAGCTATAGCCCCATCCGAGGGGTTTCCCTGCTATTTCAGGGTACCAGGCCTGAGGGGGTGCTGGTGCTGGTGACCATATCCCTTCAGCCAGTGCCTAGGTGTGGGGTGTGGGGTGTGGGGTGTGGGGTGTGGGGAGAGAAAACCTGAAACAGCAGCTGACAAACACACTGGAGAAGTCAGCAGCATCAAATTTAGTTTTCTATTTTTAATTGCCATTAGAACAGTCAATTTCCAGAGGTCTAAAAATAAACTTCAAATCCAAAACAAAACACGGCCCTTGCAGAAGAAGAGAGAAAAAAGAGGAAAAGACGAAGAACAATCTCTCAGATTTAATGAGAGAGTCGCCCACATCCTCATCACCCCAGCATGGTAATTGAGCAGATCTATTAACTTGTTACACTAGATTTGTTTAAAGAGACTATTACACAGTCATTTAATCAATTTGTTACACTGGAGGTCCTGACTTATGAGACACTTGCCTTATGATTCCTTAATGACTGAATTAATTTGTTTTAATAAAACCAACATTGTGTACAAGTATATTTCTAGAAATGTAATTTTGGAGAGAGAACAGTCCAATGCTTCATCTGATTAGGTCCTTTCTATGGTTTATCAAAGTCTGTAGTTTCTGACATAGCTGCTCGTATGGAGTATTTTTCTTTTTTATAGCACCATTAATTTAATATGGATCATTAGTTCTTTATACACATGCATGTTCTGACAAATGTACCCAATGAATAATGCAGCTAATGTGCTTAGGCCCAAATGCATCACATCATAAACAGAGACCTCTGCGAAAATAACAACAATGAAATAAAACGCCATGCTAGTCACCACGACCATCTCCCGGGTGGCATTCTGAGTTATCGTGAGTCTTGTTTTGCAGAGCAAGATGTGTTTGGCCCTAGGATTATATCAACGTAACCAACTGGTCTAACTAGGTAGCAAACACACATAGATTTATGTTGAATTAAGGTTGTCTTGAGAGCAGGTGCAGGACAAGAAAATTGGGTTTGCTTTTGATGAAAACTGGCATGTGTAGAAAAAATGTAAATAAACAGAAAGTCCCCAAGAAAAGGGACTTGATGTTATTGATTATGGAAAAATAATTAGGACATTACAAATGATAATGCACTACAAATAGTTGGCATTTATGACTCAAGTTTTTGCAGAAAGAAACGATTTAGTCTCTGCATACCAGTTGAAAAATGGGCCATGATCTGAGGTGCAATAAAAAAATTAATAACTGAGGGATTGGAGTGATCAGTTTGAAACTGGTAACTGATATAAATAATAACTGAATGAGCCGGATGCAGAGGTAAACATTTGAGCTTAGTGGAATATAAGGTGGAGTGATGGCCTTACATGATCACTCCAGGCATAAAGTGCATCTGCATAATGTGGATAACTATGCGCAGAAGCCAAATATTGACTAAATATCTTAACAATTATTACAGGGAAGAGGGAGACTCTGAATATATTTTCAATAAGAAGATGCTTTACAAATCTTTCTTAACAATGCTGGACAGGCAGCTGTTTGAACTTGATTTCGTTTAGAAAAAAGACTCTGGACTGCACACATATTAACAGTATAGTTGAGTGCTTTTATGCCCTCCTATTGGTGTCCTTTTGAAATGAAAATAGACATTAAGTTGATGAATGTAAATAAAAAGATATGGCTACTTCTGCTACATCCAGAGTAATTATGATTATTACACTATACCAATGAAATTCAGCTTAGCGTTACATGAATGGATAGAAAACCTGCTATAAGAATAGTCTGATAAAAACCTAGCAACCCCTAGCCGGTTTGGCTCAGTGGGTAGAGTGTTGGCCTGTGGAGTGAGGGTCCCAGGTTTGATTCCAGTAAAGGGCACATGCCCCATTTGAGGGTTCAATCCCCAGTGAGGGCTATGCAGGAGGCAGCTGATCAATGATTCTCTCTCATCATTGATGTTTCTCTCTCTCTCTCCTACTCCCTTCCTTTCTGAAATCAATAGAAAACAAAACAAAACCCCCCTACCAATATTTCAGTGAGAAGTACAACAATCAGATAAGGCTGTATTATCTACTAATTTTTGTTAAACAATGTAACGGTATTCATGGTTGGGATTCTCTTTGAAAAACTAATCTTTCCAATGTGGTTCTCATGGTAAAATAGGCTGTTTTTTGAGTTATGCACCCTAAAGTTTGTGGATAAAGTGGAAGATGCCATTAGAGTTTTGGTTTTTGAAGCATAAACATTTGTAAAATAAGAAAGACTTTTTGAAATCATACAGTTGTACAGTCTGACATTTTACAAGCTACATTTATCTTTTCCCTTTCACTGTAGCTCAGTGATTTCTCTGCCCAAGACAGGAATGTTTATGATGATAAATCAGTGTTGTTTAATTAGATTCATCTTTACTTCATTTTAATGTTAGCTGGAAATGCATTTCCTTAGTTTATAAAAATGAATAATTTAATCACTTCTTCATATAAAATAAGTGGCATGAGACCAAAATTCAATATTGGATCTTTTTGGATTTTTTGATTTATTCTAAATTCCTTATGTAATATTGTACCGTCTTGCTTTGACAAATGAATTTATGCATTTCTTCCTATTTGTAAGCAGCTAATGCAAAATATATTTGCTATTTATTACAAAGTAAATGAATTTGACTTTTGGCCCATTTCACTAGATGCTATTTCTGACCACCCCAAAAAGACTGTTTAAAGTCAACAACATGAAGCATTTGAGGTTACAAGACCAATTCAAGGTTATTTTAATATTGCCAAATTAATATTTTAATTAGGTTACTGCATTAAAACAGAAATAGACTTGTATTCAACTTCATCTAAATAAGCATAGATAAGCTTACCTTACTTGTTAAAGTTTTCTTAGAGATTCTAACTTATTTCTTGAAATGGTAAAGTAACATTTTATAAACATAATTTTAAAGTTTTCTTTTCCCCAATTTTAATAATGTTTGTCACTTATTGGGTACTTGCTATGCATCAGGCACTGTGTAACATATTTTACACAGCTTTACATAGTTTACAATATCTAATAGAATTCTCTCAATAACTCTTAGAAATAGGTATTGATCCTCATTTTATAGATAAGGACACTGAGGCTCAGACAGGTTACTTACTTGACTAAGATTAACAGAAGTATTAGTCTGGATTCAAACTCAGACTCTAAATTTATCAGCTGTATCATTCTGCTTTCATGAAACATATCACACATCATTTTACAAGTACAGACACTTTAATTTTCAGTTGTATCTATTGTCTTTCTCATAGTTTGATGTGATAGAAGGAAAGGGCCTAAGAAATGTACAGAGCTAGTCTGATTCTAAAAACAATGAATGTTTATACTTATCCCACGGAACACTTTACTAAACAAATGTTGAGTAGGATGCTACATTAGTGTTGTTTACTCAAAGCTGCCCCATAGTGTGCACAACAGTAAATACTACCAAATGTAAAAGACCTGCCTGATCTCTGCAATTAGGAAGTTCTTTTTTTGGCAACTAAGTGAGATGTAAGAGCAAATCATGGGATGCCTATTTGTACCCTGGAAAAGCATTTTACTGAACAATCCCTTATGGCCCCTGAGAAAAGGATTTGTGGGAAAGTTTCTTATGGAACTCTGTTGCTCCTAGGGAGAAACCTCTTTCCTAGCAAACTGACTTGTTGATTGTTAATTCCAACCTATTTGCTCACATGAGACCCCCCAGAACAAAACCCTGATAAGAGGTAACTTTGGATGTCTTTTCGGAAAGACATTTTCAAATAAATATCCTATTTAGGGCCACTTTTCCTTTTTTTCCTGGTGACTGGGACAATTTGTTATTTAGATTTATACCTCTGCTCGGTATCATTTTCTATTCGGTTCACCTGGTTATCAACCTGCTTTCTCCACGGGGGCTAGACCACATCGTTTGAAGGAAAAAGTACACATTCTGCACTAGTCTTTCTCCAGCAGGCTACTCTTCTGCCTGACCTCTGAAATGCAACTTGCTGGACACTTGCAGGTCACAGATTGTAAGGACAATCTTCTCATAAATTTATATTTAGAATTAATTAAAATTGTATTTAGAAATAATTATAAAATAGAAATATTTCCATTTTCAAAATACTCAGTACTTATTATGCACTGGAAGATTTTTCAGTGGAGCAAGTCTGGACTCAGGGAGCAATGGAAGTTCCCCGTTCGCAGCCTTGCCTTTCCTTTGAGTGCCTGTGAAGCTGGACAGAGCCTCTGGGGCAGCATTAATAACAAAAAGTATTTAAGAGAAGACAAGAAAAGTAGTCAGACAAACAGCTTAATTCAGGGCCCAGGGAACTTTTTTCTTTATAATGAAAATATTAAGACAATGTAACGAGTATGCCCATTATTCCAAATCTGCAATTTTCATGTTTTCTGACACAGAATTCAATTCTCATTAATTAAATATGATAAAATTGAAAATCTGATATAAGGGCTGCAAGTGGTTTATGGTCTTCAATCACTGCTAACAGCTGAAGATATCAATTCCAACCTGAAGGACCAGAGGCAGCAAGTCCTCTTTCCAAATTCAATGTGTTCAGATTCTACTTAAATTGTTCTTGGCTAGTACTTTTTCTTTCCTTCTTTCGTTCTTTCTTTCCTTTTTTTCCCTTTCTTCCTTCCTCCCTCCCTTCCTTCCTTCCTTCCTTCCTTCCTTCCTTCCTTCCTTC